>OY740788.1:11666933-11826671 GCA_963514005.1 Raja brachyura | reverse complement strand
GGAGGGGGGGGGTAGGAGGGGGGGGTAGGAGAGGGGGGGTAGGAGAGGGGGGGTAGGAGAGGGGGGGTAGGAGAGGGGGGGTAGGAGAGGGGGGTAGGAGAGGGGGGGTAGGAGAGGGGGGGTAGGAGAGGGGGGGTAGGAGAGGGGGGGTAGGAGAGGGGGGGTAGGAGAGGGGGGGTAGGAGAGGGGGGGTAGGAGAGGGGGGGTAGGAGAGGGGGGGTAGGAGAGGGGGGGTAGGAGAGGGGGGGTAGGAGAGGGGGGGTAGGAGAGGGGGGGTAGGAGAGGGGGGGTAGGAGAGGGGGGGTAGGGAGAGGGGGGGGTAGGAGAGGGGGGGTAGGAGAGGGGGGGTAGGAGAGGGGGGGTAGGAGAGGGGGGGGTAGGAGAGGGGGGGTAGGAGAGGGGGGGTAGGAGAGGGGGGGTAGGAGAGGGGGGTAGGAGAGGGGGGTAGGAGAGGGGGGGTAGGAGAGGGGGGGTAGGAGAGGGGGGGTAGGAGAGGGGGGGTAGGAGAGGGGGGGTAGGAGAGGGGGGGGTAGGAGAGGGGGGGTAGGAGAGGGGGGGTAGGAGAGGGGGGGTAGGAGAGGGGGGGTAGGAGGGGGGGGTAGGAGAGGGGGGGTAGGAGAGGGGGGGTAGGAGAGGGGGGGGTAGGAGAGGGGGGGTAGGAGAGGGGGGGTAGGAGAGGGGGGGTAGGAGAGGGGGGGTAGGAGAGGGGGGGTAGGAGAGGGGGGGTAGGAGAGGGGGGGTAGGAGAGGGGGGGTAGGAGAGGGGGGTAGGAGTGGGGGGGTTGGGTGGGGGTGGTATGGGGGGGGGGTTGGAGAGGGGGGGTAGGAGAGGGGGGGGTAGGAGAGGGGGGGTAGGAGAGGGGGGGTAGGAGAGGGGGGGTAGGAGAGGGGGGGTAGGAGAGGGGGGGTAGGAGAGGGGGGGGTAGGAGAGGGGGGGGGTAGGAGAGGGGGGGGTAGGAGAGGGTGGGGGGGTAGGAGAGGGTGGGGGGAGGAGAGTCCTAATCTGGACTTTCAGAAGGCTTTCGACCAGGTCCCACATAAGAGATTAGTATGCAAACTTAAAGCACACGCTATTGGGGGTTCAGTATTGATGTGGATAGAGAACTGGCTGGCAGACAGGAAGCAAAGAGTAGGAGTAAACGGGTCCTTTTCAGAATGGCAGGCAGTGACTAGTGGGGGACCACAAGGCTCAGTGCTGGGACCTCAGCTATTTACAATATATATTGATGATCTGGATGAGGGAATTGAACGCAACATCTCCAAGTTTGTGGATGACACGAAGCTGGGAGGCAGTGTTAGCTGTGAGGAGGATGCTAGGAGGCTGCAAGGTGACTTTGATAGGTTGGGTGAGTGGGCAAATGCATGGCAGATGCAGTACAATGTGGATAAATGTGAAGTTATCCGCTTTTGGTGGCAAAAACAGGAAAGTAGACTATTATCTGAATGGTGGCCGATTAGGAAAAGGGTAGATGCAACGAGACCTGGGTGTCATGGTACATCAGTCATTGAAAGTAGGCATGCAGGTGCAGCAGGCAGTGAAGAAAGCGAACGGTATGTTGACAATCATAGCAAAAGGATGAGTACAAGAGCAGGGAGGTTCTACTGCAGTTGTACAGAGTCTTGGTGAGGCCACACCTGGAGTATTGCGTACAGTTTTGGTCTCCTAATCTGAGGAAAGACATTCTTGCCATAGAGGGAGTACAGAGAAGGTTCACCAGACTGATTCCTGGAATGGCAGGACATCCATATGTGGAAAGACTGGATAGACTCGGCTTGTACTCAATGGAATTTAGAAGATTGAGGGGGGATCATCTAGAGACTTACAAAATTCTTAAGGGGTTGGACAGGCTAGATGCAGGAAGATTGTTCCCGATGTTGGGGAATTCCAGAACAAGGGGTCACAGTTTAAGGATAAGGGGGAAGTCTTTTATGAGAAAATGAGATGAGAAAATCATTTTTCACACAGAGAGTGTGGTGAATCTGTGGAATTCACTGCCACAGAATGTAGTTGAGGCCAGTTCATTGGCTATATTTAAGAGGGAGTTAAATGTTGCCCTTGTGGCGAAAGGGATCAGGGGGCATGGAGAGAAGGCAGGTACAGGATACTGAGTTCGATGATCAGCCATGATCATATTGAATGGCGGTTCAGGCTCGAAGGGCCAAATGGCCTACTCCTGCACCTATTTTCTATGTTTCTATGAGAGGGGGGAGGAGAAGGGGACCAATAAGTGAGTGGTGGAGTATTGTGTTCAGGAACAGCCCTCCCCTGTGATGCCGCGTTGCCCCCCACCCCTCAATCTCTACTCCCTTCCCTCCCCCTCTCAACCCCCCCCCCCCCCTCCACCACCCCTCTCTCTAGCCATGCGTGCACAGTTGGGGGCTATGCGTGAGTGGATAGGGCGGGGATAGGGTAAAAGGAGCGAATGAATAATATTAATATAATATCGGGGGGGGGGGGGGGGGTAGTGTGCATGCGGCCTCCGGATGGGACACAACGGGTCCCCCTTGGTTGGTTGGGGGGGGGGGGGGGGGGGTGGGTGGGTGTGTGTGTGTGTGTGTGTGTGTGTGTGTGTGTGTGTGTGTGTGTGTGTGTGTGTGTGTGTGTGTGTGTGTGTGTGTGTGTGTGTCACACTTTATTTATAACAAAATGGTGCTATTGCTTATTCTACTTCAGATATCAAAATAAGGAAACATAATTAGAGACTGTGGTATTTAAATGGTTAGAAATTTGGACAGATTAAATTGAAAACTCAAATCTTAAATAAGTATTTGATAATATTACAGAGAAAAGCAATGAAAGAAAGTAAAGCAAAGATTGTGTTGCATTGTTGGCCATCTGGAATGACGTTTTTTTTAAATCGAGCTATCGAAAATACAATACAGCAATCTGTGTAGTGCAATCTCATACAGACAGCAAATTATAAATGCCCAAATCATCAGTTCCGTGATCAGGATTCAGACACAAGGACTGACACTATGACCAACTGTAGTTCATGACAGTCTTAATATGAGAGAAACATATAAACGGGTTAACTCATCAAAAGACACCTGAACATGCAACAGTCCCTCATGACGGAACTAAAACATCAAGAAAGATGCGTCCATATCTCTGGAGATGGTTTTGCAATTGCTTATCCTAGTTCAGATACCAAAATAAGAAAACGTAATTATAGGATATGGTATTTTAATGATTATAACAACTTCATGACTCGGAGGAGTGAACTGCCAACTGAATGATGGCGTGGATTGACGCCACCCAAGTATTTTTACTTTAAATGTCTCATAATCTATGTCTGGAACTTAGTTTTTTTTTAAAAGACAATACTTCCTGAAAAGCATGCTAACAATAGCACTTTGAAGTAAAAGTGAACACATATGGGCCAAATAAAAAACAAAGATGGGGCGTATCCATTGGGGCCAAATTTTTAAAAACAGGATTAAACCAATCTTTGATAACATGGTATACCAGTCATTGAAAGTAGGCATGCAGGTGCAGCAGGCAGTGAAGAAAGCAAATGGTATGTTAGCATTCATAGCAAAAGGATTTGAGTATAGGAGCAGGGAGGTTCTACTGCAGTTGTACAGGGTTTTGGTGAGGCCACACCTGGAGTATTGCGTACAGTTTTGGACTCCAAATCTGAGGAAAGACATCCTTGCCATAGAGGGGGTACAGAGAAGATTCACCAGACTGATTCCTGGAATGTCAGGACTTTCATATGAGGAAAGATTGGATAGACTCGGCTTGTACTCGCTGGAATTTAGAAGATTGAGGGGGGATCTTATAGAAACTTACAAAATTCTTAAGGGGTTGGACAAGCTAGATGCTGGAAGATTGTTCCCGATGTTGGGGGAGTCCAGAACAAGGGCTCACAGTCTAAGGATAAGGGGGAAATTCCTTTAGGACCGAAATGAGGAAAACATTCTTTACACAGAGAGTGGTGAGTCTCTGGAATTCTCTGCCACAGAAGGTAGTTGAGGCCAGTTTATTGGCTATATTTAAGAGGGCGTTAGATGTGGCACTTGTGGCTAAAGGGATCAGGGGGTATGGAGAGAAGGCAGGTACGGGATACTGAGTTGGATGATCAGCCATGATCACATTGAATGGCGGTGCAGGCTCGAAGGGCCGAATGGCCTACTCCTGCACCTATTTTCTATGTTTCTAATATATGGAATGTACAACGTGAATTCAGAACAGGTTTTAGCTGGATTTAGGGAAAATGAAGACTTTCAGAAATGACAGAGGTTAAGGTTCGATGAAATGTATTTTATTGTTCCATGGAATTGTGAAGACAGCTTTTCTAATAAGGTTAGCCCATTAATTATAAATTTAAACAATGTTAACATTGTTAAACATTATTCCCAATGTCGGTTTTGTCCAAACGAAATAGGATATCTTCAAACTTAATGCACAAAGGAACAGACAGTAAAGCTGATAATTTCCATGCGATTTCTCCAGCAGAGGGCGCTGAGATGTCACTTTTAAAAAGTTTTGCATGATCTTGTAAGAGTAAGTTGTGGGGCTGTCATTTAAAAATTCAGGAATGTCTGACCACTGAGGCACAGTGTCCAAAGGATAACAGATAATTCTGGAATTGGGTCAGGGGGTAAAATGATGCCGCGTTGGAAAGAGGCTGAGGGATCGGAAATTGGGAAGGGGGCAGTTTGTAGTAGTCATTTAATTCCTGATAAATAGTGTTCAGCTGTGTGACGACCAGTCAGGGGGTTGAGTGCTATTATAGGTTCAGTGGTGCAATTGGCACTGAGGAATGGTGAACAGCAGGACAAGGGTTTGCAATCATCAGGCAGTGCTCGACGACCCATCAAAAATATATGATACAGGAAATCATTCAGCTCATCATATCCATGCTGGTCAAGGAAACTATCCAGCCTGATCCAATTTTCCAGCAAGAGATGCATAGGCCTGCATATCACAGCTCTTCCAAGTATACATCCATATACATTTCTGAAAAGGGCTTCTAACTGTACCATCCTTTGAAGATAGCTTCAGATCACTTTCAACCTCCAGGCAAAAAAAAAAATTCCTTTGTTTCTCCTGTAACTTTTCTATTAACTACACCCTACATTCCTTGCACCCTGGTACTTACTACTTATTTTATCTTGGTCTTTCATGATTTTATGCATGTCAATTAAATCTTGGTTTAGTTTAAAGATACAGCATGGAAACCGGCCCTATCGGCCTAACTTGTTCGCGCCAACCAGCAATCACACGTACACTAGTTCTATCCTTCACACTAGGAACAACTGACAGAAGCCAATGAACCTACAAATCTGCACGTCTTTGGAGTGTGGGAGGAATCCAGAACACCCGGAGAAAACTCACATGGTCGCAGGGGGAACATACAAACTCCACATAGACCGCACCGGTTAAAAGTAGCGAACCTGGGTCTCTGGTGCTACAAGGCAGAAACTCTACCACCATGCCACCCTCAATCTTCTCTCAGCCTTCTGTGTCAAAGTATACATCTCTAGTTTATTTATTTCCTTACAATGACAAATTTCCAGTCCTGAAGCAAGTTTATAAATCTCATCGATGATCCTCCAATGCAATCATCTCTGTCCTTGGTTGACCAGAACTTTATGCAGTACGCAGGATGTGGCCTAACTAATGTACACAATTGTAGTTAATCCTCCCTGCCTTTTCTATACGATATAACTTCATTTATCCCAGGCGGAAAATTGATCAACAGTCGTAAGAACACAAAATACATGAAACATGAAATTAAAGTGACGAGTGGAAAGGATTGGGGGATGTGCCAGTCTCAGTCTACCCCACGACAAAAGTGCAAAGATCTTGCAAGGTTTGATAGCCCCAGGGAAGAAGGATCTCCTGTGGCGTTCTGTCCTGCATCTTGGTGGAACCAGTCTGTTGCTGAAGGTACTCCTCAAGTTGACCAGTGTGTCATGGTGGGGGTGAGCTGTATTGGCCAGGATGCTCCGCAGTTTGTGGAGCATCCTCCACTCAAAGATCACCTCCCATGAATCCAACATTTAATTTCTTCATCTCTGCCAAGACATGCCTTTTTTACCCACTGATCTGACCTGCCATGTTAAAGAGTTACCTCAAGCCTCTCCATCACACAAAATTATCTTTTGTACATTCACCTATAATTAACACATTCATTATCTCACACAATTTTGTCAAAGAATTAGTACCTGAAAAATGGTTGGGTGTTTACCATATGGAGGGATTGAGTGGGGGAAGAGAGTCAGTAAATAAATAACTAGGGAGCTGCTCAGGGAGTCACCATTTAAATAACGCATCTACTATTTAAAACTGGTTTAACCCGAGAGTGACCGATGACAGATTCACTGTAGATCAAAAGGATTTGTTCTGGCAATATCACAAATTATTTGGGGGAGTTGCATTATATGCATGTCTGGCACAGTTACCATCAGAAACCGAAATTCTGACAAAAAGTGCGCTCATTATTCCAGAGTGACATGATTCAACCCAGAAAATTAAATGATCCAGGAATCAATTTTCAAACTTGTAGCATCAAAAAACCCAGTACCCTGCGACTAAATTTCTAGGCCCGTCTCAACATTTACAAACATAACCACAGAATCTCTGAAAATAATTTCATATTGTGTGTGCAATAATGTTTAATTTGTTAACTAGATTAAAATATTATTGGATCAATGAGTCTAAAGAAGGGTCTCAACCCGAAACATCAGTCTAATTACTCCAGCATTTTGTGTCCACCTGCTTCAAAATGTCAATGATCATTGCCTAAATCCTCCTGAAAAATATGAGAATACCAACAGAAACGTTTTTCCCAGTCCATGACGAGCAGAGGTAAAAAAAGGCAAGACAGACACAGTTAAACCTGCTGCTATGTTTAATCCTAGATACGTTACTTTATTTATATAACTCATTCAGAGCTTACCTATTTTAAGTCAATTCCTGTCAAAAGGACATTTGATTCATTTGAATAAAATATTTAAGAAATTGAAGAACACTAAATGAATCAAGATTAAGCCTTCCGATAACACATATTACTTTCTGCCATTCTCATCAAAAGACAAAAAGGCTATGGTGAAAGGAATGATATTTTAATAATTCAATTGCAGTATCCTATCATTCCAGCATTAATTCGCTTTGGACGATTTACGTTAAATTGTAGACTGCTAATCATATTCCACCGGGTGGCGCCGTCAGCTATAGCAGCCTGGCCAACGGTCTGTCTGTCTTTTTGTCTTTTTTGTTATTCGTAGTGTGTTTTAAAAAGTATGTGTTAATGTTCTCTGGTTTGTTTAATGTGGGGGTTGGGGGAGGGGGATCAGGGGAAACCTTTCAATCTTTTACCTTGCTGGAGATGTGATTTTGTTCCAGATTGTATCTCCGGTCGCTCTGCGGCCTAACATCATGGAGCTGTTGGCCTTGCTCGAGATTGACTTTGAGCCTCACCGCGGGGACGTGGAGTTACCATCGGAGTCTGCGATCCCCTGCCTGGGATCAACGCTCCAACTGCGACCTGCGGATTTTAACATCGAGGAGCTCACAGTTTCGGGTAGAGACTGATGTTGGGGAAACTCCAAAGTCGCAGGAGGTTTAACTAGCCCCGACCCGGGGCCCAATTGCCTGACGCGGGGGACCTGACATCCCCCCCCCCCCGATACGGGAGCTTGATGCCTCGATGCAGTGGGCCCGACCACCCGCTATGGGAGCCAAGATCACCCCGTCAACGGAAGGCTCGAGGCCCCCAACCGCGGAGGGACAAAGAAGGGAAGAGATTGAACTTTTTTTTTGCCTTCCATCACAGTGAGGAATGTGGAGGAGGCATTGTGGTACATACTTATGTTGAAATGTATTTTGTGTGGCTTGGTGCTTTTTATTGGTATGACGCGTATGGCAAATCAAATTTTTCGTAGGTTGCAAAACATACTTGGCTAATAAAGTATGATTATGATTGATTATGATGATGATGAAATGTAAATAAGTTTACTATCATAAACACAAAGTTTCAGCAGAAACCCTTAATTCCAAGATTTTGAACAAGTTTTAGACTTGATTCCACTGAAATGCTGCTCGTCCAAATCATCCTACCACAACCAGACAGCAATGCTGAACTACTATCTACCACTTTGGTGACCCTCGGGCTTTCTTTGATCGGACTTTGCTGGCTTTACCTTGCACTAAATGTTATTCCCTGATCATGTATCTATACACTATAAATGGCTCGATTGTAAGCATGTATTGTCTTTCTGCAGAGTGGATAGCATGCAACAAAATATTTTCACTGTACCTCAGTACACGTGACAATAAACTAAACTGAACTCATTTGCATCAACTTAATAAACCCTGAAACACATGTCAGGTTATAAAAAAGGAGTATTTTCCATCAGGACACAGAAGGATGAAAGCTTTTTCAATTTAATTATTTCCCACCTTCATCGCTGACCTAGTAAGTGCAATGAAAATGAGCACTGTTCATTTTATTGATGAAATCTGCTTGACAGATGGTTTCTTTCCCATTTTATGCGGACAGGACTGTATTCAAGGTTGACAATGTGTTCAATCCTAAAATGTCCCCAATTTATTGATTACAATTTCAGCAGAATACGACGTACAAATTCTTTCCGACTATAAATATCAGTGCTTGACATATGAAACATGACCAGAAGACGGTCATTTGCCCCCCCAAGCCTGCTCTGCCATTCAATACAATCTCGGCTTCGTGTATGGCAGAACCATCTTTCTGCCATATCCCCATGTTTCTTAATTCCTCCATTATCCAAAAAGAAAATTATCATGTGTTAGAATTTGATTAATGACTTGGCCTATATATCATGTGTTAGAATTCAATAAATGACATAGCCAAGCAAACTTAACCTAGATAGGTCAAAGATTCACCTCCTTTTGAATGAATACATTTCTCATTTCAGTGCTAAACAGCTTATAACTACTTATTTTGAACCTATGTCATCGTTCAAGATTGCTCAGTCATCATAAAGATCATCTAACCTCCAGCTGTGAATCAACATTTATTATGCAGATGTTTGTAGACTATATTATCCCAATTTAAATAATTAGTATTCAGAACAGATACTATATTTTATTCATGACATATTTTTAAATCGATTGGCATGCCACACAATTCAATTTGCATAGTCCCCTATTTTTATCTGCTCACAATGAATCCAGTAACTGGTAGAATATCAATAAATGAGGAAAGATGCCCAATTATCATAAAATATACTAGTCCATTAATGCCTTTCCTTACAGCTGCAAAGACATTTGTTTTCCAGGTTGACAATTAACTCCAATGTCTGCAATCGCTGCAAAGGTGAATAGGCCACCAATTAGTCCTCAGTATAAATTTACCAAGCCTGATATTTGGAATTAATAGGAGTAGAAATTAAGATTTGCAAAAGAGGAAAAAGCCCAAAAAAGCTAGCAGAAATTGTAAACTTATTCAGAACTTTAAAAATTTATTGTTTCATATAAAATATGCATCAGATAATATTGAGTAAAATGTCACCAAATGGTGCTTTTATATGGATGTTTCACCGTATCATTTATCGTTTGTATTAATTAGGATGAATTTGATTGGTGGAATTAAACTAGATTTTGTTAAAAGATCATTGCCTTCATGCATTAATTATTTTCCTGCCTCGAGAGACATCTAAACTGATGCTTACATGTGTTTTTTTTTTAATTAATTTTTTATTTTGAGCAGGCATGATATTTTACTTTCATGCTGTGGTATTTATTGCATGCTCGTAGAAACCCAGTGGACATTTAGAATCAAGTATGTTGCATAAGGGTCACATTAAGGCCAGTCATGCTGTATGTGACAGCTTCCCTTACGGGCCCAACTATCGTCAAATACACTAGTCCATTAATGTCTCTCAGGCCTAAGGAACTGAAGAAACTGGTTTACCAAATGAGACACAAAGTGCTGCAGTAACCTAGCGTTTCAGGGTCCTGACCAGAAAAATCACTTATCCACGTTCTCCAAACAGGTGCTTTTATTACTCGTCACAAAAATATAGGAAATAAGAAGAGGTTATTTAGTTCTTCAAGTCAGCTCCATTATTCAATAAGATTATGGCTAGCCATCCATATTAATAACTAATGTATTTGCAGATAGTCAGTCCAACAAGGGGAAACATCCTGTTCACATCCAGTCCATCAAACACGACAGAGTAATGCAAATGTCAATTAGATTCCCTCTCAATAGTCTAAATTCTAGTGAATACAAACCTAGTCAATCAAATTTCTCCTAATAACAGTTCTAACTATCCAGAAATAAATGTGATTAAATCATCTGAAATTGCGTTCCAATATCATGAAGGTAGCAAATTATTTAGTTTTTGTAACATTTAAATCCACTCTCTTACTCTCGCAGTTAGTGCAAATAAACACTGTTCCTCCATTCATATATCGTGATGCTGAAAGTCTCCATCCAATTCAGCACATTGAGAAACACAAATAACTCTCAATCCACCAGGACCTCTCAACAGTCCATTGCTAGCATTGAAAGTCACACAGGCCCTTTTGGATCCTCACTCTCAATCTCCAGCAGAACAATCTGAAACATGAAGCAGCTTGAAATGTGGGTTAAAACTCAGACGTCACAAGTATGCATCATTTAAAAAAACCCAAACAATGAAATTGAAACTTTGATTATAATCTATAAAGTACACCCATTCAAATAATGACTGACGTAGACAACTGATCTACAAGTTAAAATTAATATCTTGATTAATAAATTACTGTGGAAATCATGAACAAACTATGGAACACAAAACTGACCAATCCATAAAGGAAGCAAACAACACAAACTGTGCATCTGTTACCTGCCTTTAGCATCAACAAATGATAGTTGGTGCTCTCAAATTACACTGGATAGTCTAAAAAAAATTAGTAAGAACATAGCAAGTCATATTTTTGGGAATTACTATTTATTAAATACATTGACTTACCTGATGAAAAACTTCATTGATAAAATTCACATTTGCTTGAGATGAAAGTAGTACTCGCTGAACCATATCATAAACTGACCGATGTTCCTCTTCAATGCTACAGGTACTGGAACAACTGAGTCTTCTGTCAGATAGTGTACTGCTATTGGAGTGAGATCGATCCTGTTCAGTGGATCCATTTGTTTCCAATTCAGTGGCTTTCTCTTGGCCTGATGGATTGGCAGTCACTGATTGCTTATTAAGTAAAAAAAAAGTTTAATTTGATTAACGCAACGGAAATAGAGCATGCCTTCTCCTCAGACACAAAATATTCTTGAACAATGCATGAAGGTAACATATTGTAGAACTCTCTTCTTCTGGTACACTTGGTGCATGCGTTGTGCTGGACTAGCTGAACTTCTGGGTATTATTCGGAATGAAACTTTAACACATATTTATTTCACAATTTTTAACATATTACGCAGTAGATAAATATATTTTCTAGTGAACCCGTTTTAAGAAAGGGCCTAGGACCAGGGCCTAGTGAATCGGATGGTAGTTTTCCATGTTAACAATTTGTCTTTGCTCCAATAAAGTTTAGTTTAGAGATACAGCGCGGAAACAGGCCCTTCGGCCCACCGAGTCCGCACCGACCAGTGATCCCCGTACATTAACCCTATTCTACACACACACTAGGGACAATTTATAATTACACTAAGCCAATTAACCTACAAACCTGTACATCTTTGGAGTGTGGGGGGACACTGCAGCTCCCTGGGAATTATGCAGGTCATGGGGAGAACGTACAAATTCCACACCAGACAGCACCCGTAGTCAGGATTGAACCAGGGACCCTGGCACTGTAAGGCACCAACTCTACCGCTGCACCACCATGCCGCCTAACATAATATAATTAATGGGAATCAGTGAGGGAAGCTCGGGATTAGATTGGATTTAAAGAATGATTCTTCATTAGTACAAATGTAACACACAAATATAAATTTAATTATGCATAATCATGATGGGGTTTATCCCAGGTTATTGATAGATCCAAGAAAGGAGAGTGCAGGAGCCTTGATGAAGATCTTTGCATTTTCTCTAGCCACTGGCGAGATAGATCCTAGTGAATTGGATAGTAGCTAATGTTGAAGATAGACACAAAATGCTGGAGTAACTCAGCGGGACAGGCAGCATGTCTGGAGAGAATGAATGGGTGACTTTTTGGTCGACACCCTTCTTCAGACTGCATCAGTAGTTCTTTCCTACACATAGTAGCTAATGTTGTTCCTTTGTTTAAGAGGGGAAGTCAAGAAAATCCAGGGAATTATGGGTTGGTGAGTCTCACATCAGTGGAACAGAAACTGTAGGAGCCGTTCATGCTTAGGCTAGTTACTGTTGGCATATTTTATTATTTTATCTAGATATTTATTGCCGAATTATTTTGAATGCATGGGGGTGGGCTTTTGATACGTAGATGAACATTGTATATGTCTACTGGAGAGGGAGTGGCCATATCAGACTGGAGCAGTTTTTACCAGATCAGAAGTAAGAACAGAAAGCTACAATTTGTATATGGATAAAGAGGATCTGGTATGTTCACTTCTTTGTCTCTACTACTTCAATAAAGAATCAATTAAACTGGAAAGGACGTGTTAAAGAAGGAACTGCAGATGCTGGAGAATCGAGGGTTACACAAAAAGCTGGAGAAACTCAGCGGGTGCAGCAGCATCTAAGGAGCGAAGGAGATAGGCGACGTTTCGGGTCGAGACCCTTCTTCAGACTGGGGAAAAACTGGAAAGGACGACTGGAGGATTCGTTTTTGTTCTCGTCTACGTAAGCTCTACTCCTCCTGGCTGTGTAGGAACGGCAATGAAAAGCTGAAGCTTGGAAAAGTTTGAAATTGCCATCACAGAACTATGAGGGAGGATTCTTCAGGATAGAAATTACTCCCATTTGGAAGAGAATGGGTTAATTAAGGACAGTCAACGTGGCTTTATACACGGCAGGTTGTGCCTTACTAACTTGATCAAGTTTTCTCAGGAGGTCATGAAAGTGATTGATTTCAGTCAGGTATTTCATAAAGTCCCCCGATTTGGGCTGATCCATAAGATTATGATGCACGGGATTAATAGTGTCTTAGTGTGTGAATTCGGAACTGGTTTACTGATAGAAGACTGGTGGAATGACAATATTTAGGTTGAAGGTCTGTGACCAGTGGAGCTCAACAGTGATGGTCTTGGCATCATCTTTGGCACAAGCATTGTGGCCGAAGGCCCTGTTCACGTTCCGTACTGCTCTATGTTCAATCAATAACAATCACTAATTTGTGTAATTGAATAATCCAGTTTTCATCTCCTCAACTCCTTTCCACTGTAATCACCTGGCAGCTCAGGCCACAAATTTCAATCTATATTTGATGATGAACTCTTGAATGTAAGAAAGGAAGCCTTGTCACCTTCTCACTTCAGCTTGAAATTGAAAGAAAAAAGGAATAGATCCAGTTGTGGACTTAAGAAGTATATTGAGCCGTGTTACATGACCAAACTGTGGGGTTTTCATTGGGCAGGTAAATATGAAATCATCCTTGCAATTGTTGTTCAGCAGATGCAATGTGTTGAGAGTTCCACCACCAAAATGTATAAAATGAATAAATGGACTTTTAGGTCTTGCATGATGATATATATTTTGATCCTGACTTAACATCATTCTTTAAACATACCTGTATAATTTTAGGTAGCGCTTCTCCACCATTCTTAGTGTTTTGACTTGAAGCAGTGTATTTCTTTTCCAGAAAAAAGGTCACAAGCCACTTAATAAATGCCACCCGAGCAGCCAAGTACTGGTCCCGTGTACTGTAAATGCTTTCATTGTTTCGTGTTATATTAATATACAGTGGTCTTGGCCTCATTTGAGGAATTTCTGGTGAGCATAAATAAGAGAATCATATATTTGAACGCATTTGACTGAACCTAAAAACAAAACCAAACATGTCTAAACTCCAATCCATGAATTGAAAGACTACTTTTGAAAATGAAAATAACCGTGTGGTTATTAAACCTTAATAAATCATTTCAATATTACATCACTAAATCCACATTCGCTCTATTTGCCATAATAAACCCTTGTGGTTTTGTTTTATTTTAAGTTACTTGACGTCGGTCAAATGGAATTATACCAAACGTCATGCCCACTTAAAGATCAGAAATTGCTACCAAAATACTGGCTTTGATGTTAACAGGATTGGTGGGGAAATATTTTGATCAGGAACCCAGGAGGTCCGCATATTTTGTGTCCTTTCAACTTCACTGCACAGGGCATTAGGCCATGTGGAAGTCAGGTTGATTTGCAGGTTGTTTTGAAGAAAACAGGGGACAAAAGCAACGGCAACAATGAATTATATTTATAAAACGAATGTTCCAGGGCATTTCACAGGAACCTAGACGAGGAAAATCTGATACAGAGTCACAAAAGGTGATATTAGGCTGGGCTAAACGGTAAAAACGCTCACGAATAGGTCTGAAGGACAATCTTAAAAGAGGGAAATTATACATACAGAGAGGAATGACAAAATGTACAGACTTGGCAGCTAAATGCACGATGCCAATGCCGCAGCAGTTAAATCTGGGAACAATCATAAAACCAGCTGGAAGGTTAAGTACCAAGGATTCAAGGACATTGAGGATGACAGAGACAAGGTAAAGTGATGTGAAAGGATTTGAGTAAAGGAGTAAGGATTTGAGTATAGGAGTAGGGAGGGTCTACTGCAGTTGTACAGGGTCTTGGTGAGACCACACCTGGAGTATTGCGTACAGTTTTGGTCTCCAAATGTGAGGAAAGACATTTTTGCAATAGAGTACAGATAAGGTTCACCAGACTGATTCCTGGGATGTCAGGACTTCCATATGAAGAAAGACTGGATAGGCTCGGCTTGTACTTGCTAGAATTTAGAAGATTGAAGGGGGATCTTATAGAAACTTACAAAATTCTTAAGGGGTTGGACAGGCTAGATGCAGGAAGATTGTTCCCGATGTTGGGGAAGTCCAGGACAAGGGGTCACAGTTTAAGGATAAGGGGGAAATATTTTAGGACTGAGATGAGAAAAACATTTTTCACACATGAAACTCTGGAATTCTCTGCCACAGAAGGTAGTTGAGGCCAGTTCGTTGGCTATATTTAAGAGGGAGTTAGATGTGGCCCTTGTGGCTAAAGAGATCAGGGGGTATGGAGAAAAGGCAGGTAAGGGATACCAAGTCGGATGATCAGCCATGATCATATTGAATGGCGGGGCAGGCGCGAAGGGCCGAATGGCCTACTCCTGCACCTATTTTCTATGTTTCTATGAAAGTGCACAAATACCTTGCCACACGGGTTGACAACAGAATTTACCACTTTTGTCCAGTAAAATCAAGGAGAATAGGGAACAACATAACGAAGATTTACTAGAGCAATCTACAATACTTAACAAGAAAGAATGAACATGATGTAACAGGAAAAAAAGACCCTGGGATTGCCAAAAAGATTTCTTAAAAGCCATGCAATGGTTTGACTGGGAAAATATAATGAGGGACAGGAACTAAGGGACATGAAAACAACATGATAATTCAAAAATCCAGTATGAAATTCTCATTTTCATGCATGAGTGGTGAAAGAGGCAAACTAGCTAACATATGTGGGGTAAAGGCAAAATGTATTTAAGGGAGTCTAGATGAACCAAAAGGCAAATGATCTAGGATATGGTGATGAGATTTGCGATGGAAAAGTAGATAATAAGCACTGGCGTGAACTAGCTGGGTCAGGTATCTTTACTCTGTGATGTAAACATCACCTTATTTTTAAATGTTTCTATTTGTTTAAAAACAGACCAAAACCGGTTTGGTGGCCGAGTTTCCACAAGGCAGAACAAGTGAAGCCAACCAGCAGTAATTTAGAACAGCCTGCTCATTCTATATTCAAATGTTTAGCCAACCTGCTTCATTACATCAAGCCGGATCCCTGGAAATTGACGGGGAATCAGTTTTTACAAATATTTCAGTTGGGTCATTTATAAACAAAGAGAGATCATCACATTTACTATTTATCACCTCACCAAGACAGACATCAACGGGAAAAAAGGCAATAAAAATGGCAAAATCCACTAAACAGGAGATTGAATCACAGGCAATAGTTGTATTGCTGCAATATGTTGTGACCTTCAAAATAAGAGACGACAGGGTTTAGCTCATTGCTGCAAACATATATTTGGTCCTGGGAGAATTTGATGCAAAGTATTAGCATATTGGTTTTGAGAGATGATTATAGTTTGAAGCCCTGGCATTGTATAAATTGGCATTTCACTGCAGTATCAAATATATTTAACATCGTTAGAGACATCGTCTTATTGATAAATTGCTAAACATGATATCCCATGTACAGCAAAATGCCATTAGTCCAGCACACTCAGGACTTTCATAGATCGCGTGAACCGCGGGAACGGCTGCCCTGAGCCAGATGCTGACCTATCACAATTTCCGAATAGTTGGAGAGCAGATTGTTGGAATTTTTCTGCACTGCTTCAACAGAGATACAATGTGACAAAAGTATAATTCATTCAGTCATTCATCATTCAAGGTATAAGAATTTTGAACTTGAACAGCTGAATTCGCAGTACATATCTCTCCCTCAAAACTGCTAAAACAGATTAGAAACATAGAAAATAGGTGCAGGAGTAGGCCATTCGGCACTTCGAACCTGCACCGCCATTCAATATGATCATGGCTGATCATTCAACTCAGTATCCCGTACCTGCCTTCTCTCCACACCCCCTGATCCCTTTATCCACAAGGGCCACATCTAACTCCCTCTTAAATATAGCCAATGAACTGGCCTCAACTACCTTCTGTGGCAGAGAATTCCAGAGACTCACCACTCTGTGTGAAAAATGTTTTCCTCATCTAAAGGAATTCCCCTTTATCCTTAAACCGAGACCCCTTGTTCTCGACCTCCCCAACATCGGGAACAATCTTCCTGCATCGAGCCTGTCCAACCCCTTAAGAATTTTGTAATCATACATCAATCCAATTACTGCTTGCAGAATCTTGCCGAATGCAAATTGGCTTCAATATTTCTTGCATTAATATATTTTAGAAGAACTTCATTGGTTATGAAATGCTATGGTACATCCAGTGATGAAAGGTGCTGAATTCCTGTATTTTCTTCTTTTTACAATTTATTTTCTATGGACTTTTTCCTTGTGAATTACGTTGGAAACACCTACATAAAAGCAACTGAAATTTGAAATAGTCATAATGCCTTTTGCGCTATTCGGAGCTAACAAGACTTCTGAGCTGAAATATACTGGCATTTGTTGCTAACATAGATGTTTTCCCAACCCTAAGATATCCAAGTAAGGCATACTAAAAATGGAAATTAAGCTTTCAATATGAAATTATCTTTTCAGATGGTCTCAGTCACATCAAACCACAAACAATCTAATATTAACGAAGAATACCAAGTAAATGGATCTGGACTCATTATGTCATATGTGACATGGCATGGGTCTCATGTTTACACTTCAACAGAAGATAAAGTGCAGGATCAATATTTGGCCAAATATTATCGCTTAAACATTGTTCGGATAATGGTAGTGCTGCAGCTGTTTAGTTTAGACATACAGCGCGGAAACAAGCCCTTGGCCCACCGGGTCCGCGATGACCAGTAATTCCTGCACATTAGCACAATCCTATGCACTCAGGTCAACTTGCAATTTTTACTGAAACCAATTACCCTACAAACCTGTACGTATTTGGAGTCTGGGAGGAAATGGGAGCACTTAGGGAAAACCCACACGGTTACGGGGACAGCGAACAAACTCCGTAGACAGCACCCGTTGTCAGGATTGAACCCGGGTCTCTGGCGCTGTAAGGCTGTAACTTTACGACTGCACCACATTCCGCCCAGTGTTAAGTTACCCAACTTGTAAACTAGAGTCTTGAATTAACAAAACAGACGCACAAGTTCTCATCCCATCTTAGTAGTTTTGGAATTTTAATTGTTAATAATATTGAATTTGGGGAAAAAAAGCAATAAACTAATGATAGTATTGTTAACCACAGAAACCTAAAACTGATCTGGTTCACCAACTCTATTTCAGGGATGAAGTTTGCAACCCAAATTGTTCTGGCAACATGTGGCACCAGAACTAGCCTAGATTGATGTCTAAGATACCTAAACATGACCTAGTGGGCTGCTCAGTTGCCACCTCCACTACCTTCTAAAGGTACAATAAGTAACAGTCGATAAACATTGGGCTTGCCCGCAATGCCTACATAGCAAACAAAAATACAGTTTTTCTTGGGTAGTTTTATATTTGCAATTGGCACTTCTTTGTGTACACAAAGGATAAACATGTGAGAATGTAAAAGCAAATAACTTAAAACGCTAAGTTCCACCAGTGTGATTTACTCAAGATTCCAGCAAATGCAGTCTCCAACTTAAAAAAATATTTACTTCTAGCATTTATTGATAACTAATGATGTTATTAACTGATGTTAATGATTGCTATACTCACCAAGTACAGGATTGTAAAGATTGGTAAATTTTGTGAAGGATGGAAATAAATGGGAAAGGTAGAATTTCTTAAATAAGGCAAAAAGAAATTTGAAACCACTTTCTTGTTTTTCCTTATTCTTCCATTCCAAGCTTGCGGCCTTCAAGTTAGGAAGAAAACAAAGCATTGATTAGGTAATGGCAGCAATTATTTCATGAAATGGTGCACAATAGCTTTTTTATTTAAAGAGAAAGATCCACAATTTGCGGCTACTTGAAGTCAATTTAGTTTCCCCACAATCCTTTCCCGCACAATGCATATCCAACGGATATACCATTCCAGATAGACATTCCCAATTACATCATGCAGCGAAAAAAAGAAAGCATCATATATTAGCCAAAATAATATACCTAGCCCAACATCAGTTATCAGAGAAAACAAAACAAACCATAAAGCAATAATAATACGGGATTTTTTCTTTAAATTAAACAATTCATGCTGGTTCATTATGAATGGGAGTTAAAAACTGACAAATTTAGAGGTTAATGTAACTAGCTGAGTGGATAAGGAGGAAAACCAACTGATTCATTGTGTCTGGATTTTCAAAAATCTTTCAAAAGAGCTACATGAAAGGTTGTTAAATGGAATCAAGACGCAAATTATATTTGAGTATTTGCAAGATGACATAGACACAGACAGATAAATAAATGGAAATTAATTTCTGCTGCTGGAAATATTGAAATATGAACAGAAAATGCTGCGAACATTCATGTCAGGCAGCAACTGTGGAAATAAAAGTTAACATTTCAAGTCTAATATCCTTTGTCAGAATTGGAAAGAGAAAGCAGGCTAGTTTAAGTAGCACAGAAGATAGGAGAGGGTGTGTAGAACAAAGAGAATCTTTAGGATCCCACCAATTAATTAATTAATTGTGGTGGCCCGGAGCAGATCATGCTTCTCCATCTCTGTAATGTGTTGCTAATAGTAAGGCTGTGGGACATACCAAACAACCAATGTTATATTTATACAAAAATAAACTTTGGGCTCAGATTTTTTTCCAAGAAGTAAATGGACATTTTCAGTTTGGCAGAGTGTTACCAGTGTGGTGTTTTCATCACAAGGTAGAGTAGGCTGTAACTTTCTCAAATGGTGGAGCAAATTTAGCCAGTCTACTCAATTTCTTATGTTCTTGCAATTCCTCTGCTCTTTTTCAAAATTACAGTATGAAATTTCTAAAATCTTGCTTTAAAATCTCACATGAGAAGCAGCATCTACAACAGAGAAGCATTCACTGTGAACAAAGTGGAACTGGTTAAAAATGGTATGATCGTCCTGAATGTACCTGAATGACCATGTACTTCAAAACAATTTGAAGTATATATGAAGTCTGGTCTTCCGATATCTTTTCTCCCAAAACCGAAGGTAACAGGGGAGTAATATCTTCTGCAGCGACTTTTACTGAGTTAAAAAGAATAATATTTCAATGCAATTGTTCCCATTAATTAAGACGTCAAATTAAAAAAAACATTTCAACGTTTATTTCTATGCGACATAAACCGGAGTGTTCCCTTCAGCTACAGTGCTAACAGAACTCTAATCTTAGACTTAAACACAAATCCCTTGCATGAAAAGATCACATGGTAGCTAAATAACCCATAATTTTAGTACCAAGGAAACAGGGTCTCCTTTCCATAGTTCTCCATTTTAGCAGGAGAAAAACTGAAAAGAATGTAACAGCAATTAACCAGGAGTAGAAGAACTGCCAGAAATAGTGGCTGGAAGGTGATATGTTTACGACATCCCACATGTTCACTTTTTAGAAGCCAGTCAAAATAGAGGAGCTTTGTTTTCGGTGTTAGATACAGAACATTACTGGCAATAGAGACTTGAATGAGGTGTGAACAGAAGGTGCTAGGCAAATGGGAGCTGCAAGATGCTGAAATCTTGAGCAAAAAGATGGAGGAAATGAACAAGTTAGGAAGCATCTGTGGAGGTGCTGATGAACGGTCCCAACCCTAAATGTTGTCTGTCCATTTCTCACCACAGAGGCTGCCTGATCTGGCGAGTTCCTTGACAGGTTGGCCTTTGCTCAGGGGCTGCAATATGTAACATTCATGATGGCCCGACACAGACTTACTCACAAAACCACTATTGGATTAGACTCCATCACCATCCCTAGGTGTGTCAAACCTGACAGCACCAAGGTAAACAATTAGGAGGAGGAAGCCTTTAGATCCTCAGCATTGAACTTAAAATTTGTGGTACCTCATGAAAAATGAGCATGGCCTCCTCTTGGTTTCATCCATCATCCTCCCTCAATAGATGCATTAATACTTCATATTGAGCAGAACAGGGTGAGCAGGGGCACAAGTATTATTCCGGGGGAAACTGACAGTCATCACAATTGATTAAGTAACTCTTCCACTGACCAAGCTGACCAGAATTTAATAGATATAACTGTCATTTGTTCAAGGCAGTATTGGTAAGTCACCAGGTCCTGTCTTCACTTGCCATCTTGTTGATCAGCAATAGTATTGGAGTAGAGCGAGTAGGTTCAAAACAAAGTATTCGCAAGATGATTTTTGTCAACAGCATTAACAGAATTGGATTCCATCGCAGTTTACGGTCTCTTGGTCGAACATGCTAGTATTATAATCAAGTCGGGTTCAATGATCACTGAAGAGTCTCATGAGTACGACTAGGAGTGATTAAAAATGAGCTGTCAATCAGTGACAATAAAATAATGGAACACAACGATGGCTACAGGACCAGATGATATCCCAAATCTATCATTGCAAAATTGTTATCCAGGAGTAGACACTTGTCTAGTTAAACACTTCCATACGTCATACATTGTCAAATACATCATCTATCTGACAATGTGGAAAACGGGACCGATATATCAACCGCACCAAGCAGAACAAAGCTTACAAGCACGCCAATTCCCACCACTTCCATTTGACTTTAATCAGCAAAACGATGCAACTTCCATCAACACAGCACCCAAGAGTAATCAATCTGGATTTGGTCAGGGCAATGGTGTACAAAACTCGCTAAAACTTTACGCCAAGCTTAGACACAAGGCCATGGCAAAACTGTTACCCAAGACGTTCTTGGGCAGTTAACCACAAATTTAGTCTGGCCACATGTTTACTGCAGTTGCACTAAAATGTTGGAGGCTGAATATTCAGAATTAACTCATTTCCCAACTGCCTATAGAATTGCACCGAACTAAAACTGAACAATGATGATGGTTAGAATCTGCATTCATTGGACTGAACAGTGGCTAACAGTGGATTAATCTTGGACTTATTGTATGCATTTATGCATTGATTTTTCATCTGCCTGTCACATTAAGCACTAACTGCATTGTTCAGTCTAATTTGGATTAGACTATTACTAACCATCAGATATATTGTAAGAAGGATTTATAAGAGTATCTAAAGTACATGGACCAATTCGTGATGAAACAGCTGGGAAGCCAGGAACAAGACACGCAAACAATGTCAGCTGTTCATCAGAAGAGTTCTCTTGCAGTGCTTGAAGCCAAAGTAGGAAGAGTCGAATTCCTTCACATCGTATCTGGGGGAGAAAAAAAAATCAAAGTATAAGCTAAATTTCATCTAGATTCGGATTGCCATGATCGGGAGCAAATTTAATCTTTTTTTTTAGGGATTAGGGATTATTTGTTTCCGTTAGTATTTTGTACTACTTACACATTGTGGTCACAAGTTAAACAGAGTTGCATTGGGATTTATTACCCTATTTACTAAAATCCTAAAATATATACAGGGTCTAAGATGGTGCCAAGTGGGCAGCCAGAGTGCAGGTAAGGGTTGGTAGTGCTGGTGGCAGGCATGCATTGGAAGCAACTAAGGAAACTGTGTGGACTGGTGGTGTCAATAGGTTTGGCCTGAAAGCGGCTGGGGAGGCGGTGCAAGATGGGGGCAGCAGCACGACCCGGGGGTGGTATGGGAAGCTGGTGCTTCAAGCAGCCATGAGAGGTGGCCGAGGCTGAGCGACTGGCCAGGGCTGTGACTGGCCAGGGTGAGAGACACTGGGAGCCGGGGCTGTGACTGACTGGGGGTGAGAGACACTGGGAGCCGGGGCTGTGACTGACTGGGGGGGGGACTTCACATGCTGGGACAGCACAGGCAGCAGTGGCTGCAAGTAACCAAGTTGGCGCCACGAGCTGATTTGGCATCGGCATCTGTCTGTAGGTCCATCTGCTATAACCAAAATCTGTTATAAAGAGGTGCATTAAACAACTGTCCCCACCCACTTTTCCACTTCTCTCCCCCTCCCTTCCCCCTCTCTCCCGTGCACCCCTTTTTCCCTACCCCTCTCTCCCTCTTCCACCACTCCCCCACCCCCTCCCTCTCCCATTTCCACCACTCCCCCCTACCCCTCTCCCTCCCCATTCTTCCACTTCTCTTCCTTCCCCCACCCCTCTCCCACCCCACCCTCTCTCCCCTCCCCTCCCTCCCTATCTCCCCCACCCCTTTCCCCTACTCATCTCTCCCTCTTCCACCACTCCCCCTTCCCCCTCTCTCTCCCACTTCCACCACTCTCCCCTACACCTCTCACCCTCCCTCCCCACTTCTCTCTCCCCATCCCCCACTTCTCCCCATCTCCCTCCCCCACCCTTCCCCTCCCCACTCTTCCCCTCTCTCCACTTTCCCTCTCCCTCCTCACTCTTCCCCCTCCCCCTACCACTCTCCCCCTCCCTCCACACTCTTCCCTCTCTCTCCCCCCTACCCCTCTCCCCAACCCTCCACACTCTTCCCCCTCTCTCCCCTCCCCCTCTTCCCTCTCCCTGAACCCTCACACCCGCCTCTCCTCCTCCCGCTCCCTCTCTCCTCACCGCTCCCACCCCCTCTCTCCCTCACCCCTCTTCATCCCCATCTTCCCCCCACCCCCTTCCCCTCGCTCTTGCACCACTCCCTGCTACCCCTCTTCCCCTCACTCCCCACTGTTCCCCTCTCCCTCCCCACTCTTCCCCTCTCCCTCCCCTCCCCTTTCTCTCTCACCCCACCTCTCTCACCCCACCTCTCTCACCCCACCTCTCCCCTACCCCTCTTTCTCCACCTCCCTTTCCTCCCCTCTTCTCCATGACCCCTCTCCTTTCATCTTCCCCTCTCCTCTCCCCTCCCCTTTACCCCACCCCCCTCACCCACCCTCAGGGACATGCTGCCCCGCCCCCGCCCTGCAACCGCACGTTGGGGGAACAGACCCAACGGGTCTGCACTTGGTCTAGTACTTATTTAAAACTCTGTGTGTGTCTCCCGACCGCCGGCCGACCGCCGGCCAGCTGCCACATTTTCGCCCTTTGATTCCCTGCTCCGCCAAAACCGGACCATCAGACGCCACCGTTTTTTCCATTTCGCCTGACGTTATGCTTGTATATTCGCAAAGGCGCTCCTCATTACGTTTAGACGTTTTTACGTACACAATTTTTAATAAAATCCTCCCCCCCCCCCCCCCCCCAATTTTTCAAAATCTTAAAACAATCAAACTGCTCTCACTCACAGAATGTTGGTGAACGTTCCATCGTGTGATGTCGCAATGCCCAATGCTCACAGATGTTCAATTGGAACGGATCACATTTACATCTGCCCTTGTATCAGCCCCAGCTCCCCCGCCTGATGTTCCAGCCCGTTCCATTGTGTGATGTCACAATGCCATCCCTCACAAATGTCCAATCGGAATTGATCTCATTTACACCTTCCTTTGCCCTAGCCCCCCTTTCCCCTACTCCTCTCTCCCCCTTCCACCACTCTCCCCTACACCTCTCACCCTCCCTCCCCACTTCCACTTCTTTCTCCCCATCCTCCACCTCGCGCCGCGCCTCCCGCAGCTGGAATCCCCCCCCCGTTCTCAAAATGCTCTGCAGATCGAGGTAAGAGATAAGTCTTTGGCTCTGACTGCTCCCTGTTCTGTTCCTCTCTCTGAACGAGCAATTTCTGCAGATTCAGAGGACAGGCGAGATCCTGGGGAGGTGAAGAGGGGGAGTGGGGGGATTGAGGGAGAGGAGGGAGTAGGGAGGGAGAGGGGGGTATGGGGGAGGTGAGGAGGGAGAGTGTGGGAATAGAGAGGAGTGGGGGTGATAGGGAGTGGGGAATAGATGGACTGCCCCCACCCCACTCTTCCCTCTCTCCCCCTACCCTCCCCATTCTTCCCCCTCTCTCCCCTACCCCTCTCACCCTCCCTCCCCACTCTTCCCCCTCCCTCCCCGTACCCCTCTCCCTCCACACTCTTCCCCCCTCTCAGCCCCCTCTCTCTCCTCCCCTCTCACCACTCCTCCTCCCCCACCCACCCTCCCTCTCCTCCTCCCCTCTCCATCTGTCTCTTGCTCTTCTGTCTCTGCCCCTTTCTCTTTGTCTCTCCCCATTCTCTCTCTGCTCACACTCTCTACCCACCTCTTCCCTTCCCCCCCTCTCCGACCCCTCTCAGCCCCCTCTCCCCTCCCATCTTTCACCCCTCCTCCCCCACCCTCCCCCCTTCAGCCACCCTCCCTCACCTCCTCCCCTCTCCCTCTGTCTCTTGCCCTTCCGTCTCATCCCCTTTCTCTTTGTCTATCCCCATTCTCTCTCTGCTCACATTCTCTACCCCCCTCTCTCCCCCTCCCTCTCTCTCCCCTCTTTCTCCCTCTCCTCTACCCCCCTGCCCTCCCCCACCCCCCCCACACCCTCTCCTACCCCACCTCTCTCCCACCCACCTCTCCCCCACCCTTCTCGCCCCATCTCTCCCCTTCCCTTCTCCCCCCCTCTCCCTTCTCCCATCTCTCTCTCCCGTCCTCCACCACCCCTCCCCATCCCTCCTCCTCTCCACCACCCCACCTCCCCCCGTCTCTGCCTCTCTCACTGTCTCTCCCCATTCTCTCTCTGCCCTCACTCTCTACCCCCCCTCTCCCTCTCTAGACGCGCCTGCGAGTTGGGGGGTATGCGTCAGTGGCTAGGGCGGTTATGGGGTAAAAGGATCTAATTAATAATATCAAGGGGGTAGTTAGTGTGGGGGTGGTTAGTGTGTGTGACTCCGCAAGCCGCCCCCCCCCCCCCCCCCCACCATCCGCAAATGTGCGTTGGCGGAACAGACCCAACGGGTCTGCACTTGGTCTAGTATAATTTTAAAAACCTTCACTCGGTCATCTTTACCTTGGAAGATTAATCCTAAATGGGGTAACTTAATATATGATTTAAACATTCTAGTTGTTGAGAATTATCAAGAAACTGAGTTAAACTTTTCTTTGTTTTGTTTCGATTTAATTATTACAATATATAGGACTTTAATGAAATGGGCTGAAAAGTCTCAAATGGGATTGAATCAGAAAAAGGTGATACATTTTAAGTGCTAATGAGGCGAGTATATAAACCATGAATGCTAGGGTCCAAGAAAGAATTGCGGAACAAAGGGAAACTTGTACGTCCATAAATCCTTGAGGTTGACAACGCAAGTAGAGAACTTGGCTAGGATGGCATGGGATATCGGCCTTCAGTAGTCATGACATTTAATACGCATGTTGAAAGGTCATTATCAAGACAACTACCAATCAGATGAATAATAGATTTAATAATCATAATAAATATCAAATTTCAAATACAACCTTAAAACTATCACTGTGATATTTTCATAATCAATTTTTAAACTTTCAGTTAAGACATACCCAAAGACTGAATAAGGGTCTCGACCAGAATCACCACCCATTCCTTCTCTCCAGAGATGCTGCCTGTCCCACTGAGCACACCAGCATTTTGTTCTATACCCAAAGACTAGTTACGCTAAGAGGTTTACTGTTTCTTTCTCAAAACAAATCAGTTAAGAGACTTCCATGTGCTATGTACATTCAGCATAGCTGTCATACACTCATCCCTAATAATGTTGGAACTTTGTCACATGAACAAGCATTTCAGCTAAGAGGAAGAGTTTGAGGCACTCACAAAATACAGTCAATTATTATGGATCACTCTCGTGATGGTTCCCAATTAACCAACTCTTTTAACTTTAACTGATTCAAGCTTGTGCTTATTGTTCAATGTCTATCACTGCTGAATTCCCTTGGGGGTGTGGTTAAGTGAGGTGTCATGGGTTATACACACAAAATTAGATCTTTATCAAATAAAGAATCTCAAGAAAAACACAAAATTGTTGGGTACGTAAAAATACCTCATCAAACAAATTAAATTTCTTACCTTAACAGAATTTCCAGTGTGCAGAAGTTTCTTCAAAATTGAACCTATTTTGTTGAAAAATGAAAATCAACTTTGCAATTATAAAAAATATGCAACTAATAACATTTTTCTGCAAAGCAAAAAAATACCCAAATTAATTCTCAAATAGTCCTCACTATTTATTAAACTAGGATACATGCATTAATCATCCATATTATTTCAATTATTCCAATTAAACCAGTTGAAGAAGGGTCTCGACCCGAAAAGTCTCCAATTCCTTCTCTCTATAGATGCTGCCTCACCCGCTGAGTTACTCCAGCATTTTGTACTGCCCAGTTCAGATAAAAGGTTCCTTTGTGTCCTCCTGCTCTCCTCACACCACTCCTTCCACCCATCACATTGGATCACATGTCATCATAATGATTAATACAAGGGTAAAAGGTCAAGATTAAGTTTCAGATTTTGAACAGAATTTATGAGCCTCTGTGCAATTACAGTTTGTTTAACATCCAGAGATTACTAAGGAAAATGCACTTTACTGCAGTGCACCACTGCAGAAAGTGAAGAATTTGTCTTTTCAATGAGTAGAGATCGTTTAAAGTACCAAAACCTTTGATTAAACCAAATGCTCCGGTGGATTTAGATTTGGTATAGATTAAGCAGATTTCTCAATCCATGTGCATGAAAATCTGTGGAATTTTGCACCCTTCTGTTTGACTCTGCAAGTTTAATGGATACCGTACATATGGCCTGAGACCAGTTTCACTCCAAGGGTCGAGACTTCATCAAGGAATCGTGAATCTCTGCACGGTAACATTGATAAAGACAACATCTGTTCTTAACTGGCAGATCTGGGCTACTTTTAACAATCAATGCATTTATTTTCTGAGGTAATTTGCTCTTCAATCCATTGTTCCTCTACCTTTCTGGGGAAAATACCTATCAAAATATTGAATGCATTTCTAAATATCCCCTAACCCTGCAAACCTCCTTAAATATTATGGATTTTCATTATTTCATGTATTATTAGCTATACAAGCCAATCGACCTGCAGATGTGAATTTTTCCATTTCTCTGGGCCCAAATTGTTAAGTGTAGTCAGACACAGTTCCGACGCCATCTATAAATTTGCCAATTATGCCGCCGTTATCGGGTAATGATGAGTCAGCGTACAGGAGGGAGATTGGTAATCGGGTTCTAGACCAACTTCTTCTCAGCAACCGTTAAAAGACTGTTCAACGCTACATAACACTAATCACAACCTTACCCCAGTAACTATGCTCTACTAGGAACCATTTTTGGTTGCAATACGTACAGTACATCAGTTTTGTATTATTATGGCCTGGTTACCTTGCATTACTTATTAGTTTATTCTATTATTGATTACAAATAACAATTATGTGTGTTATTGTGTAACTGGGGCTGCTAAACTGCAGCAAGTAAGAATGTAATTGTTTTTATGCCCCCAAACAATTAAACACTCTTGATTCTTGAACAAAAATAGTCCAAGCACACAGTCCCAGAGATGACATTTCCTATTTTCTACTATTGGCTTGGAAGGTTTTCCTCAAACCGTTCACAATTTTCTATTTTGTACCATATTTCAAACAACTCAGTTCGATGGTACTTTGCACTACCAGCCAGAAATGTAGTCATAGTTCTGTGAATTCCTGAATTGTTACAATTTTTAAAAAATGACAAGAATAGTAAGTAGGAATCAGGACTGGGAGTGTAGCGATTAATTTTGTCCGTGAGGGAGAGAAAGGTGGATGAGGGAAGTTTGCAGATAGGTACGAGTCAGACAAGTTACGGGAGGCCAATGATTGGGAGATGCGGGTAGATTTAGGAGGAAAGCTTGTTGTTTCGCAGGAAATAATGACTACTAGTTTGAGGCCTGATTTAATGTTATGGTCAGTTAGGCAGCGGATAGTATATTTTATAGATCTGACGATGCCTTGGGAGAACTTTGTGGATGAGGCTTATGAAAGGAAAAGGCTTAGCTGTGCAGAGTTGGCAGCAGAAGTTGAGCGGCGCGGATAGAGAGCAAGATTACGTCCGGTAGATGTTTCATAGCGAGTTAAACCACGTCGCTATTTGGAGAGCTAGGAATTCGCAGACAGAGTTTGCGTCAGGCTGTAAAGCAAATGTCAGAGGCAGCAGAGCAAGACAGTAAGTGGATTTGGTGCAGAAGAAATAAAGTTAGTTGGGGGCAGAAAGGAAACGTATGACATGCAGTTTGCATGTTTCTTTGTAATTGTAGTCTGTGCAAGTGTATCCCGGGCCTTATGCAAGGGTGATATTTGTGCTGTTACAAGCTTAATGATGGGCTAGGACTAGTGGAAGATAGGATGCAGGTGTTTACCATCTTAGAGTGAGCTAATTGGCTGCAGCTTCCTTTATTTAGTCAATACTGGTAGTATAGGTGGTGAGAGGAGTTATTGAAGGGATTTGTTCTAAGACACCAGGACCAACTGTTGAGCCTTCCCAAGGTGTTGTGGGCCTAACTCAACGAAACACCAATGAAGGGAGGTGCCCACTTATACACCCCAATTATATACTTGCATCTGCAGGATTCGTTTTTTTTTCAAGGAGCTAATTAATATGTAGGTAGCTGTTTTGTTTTTTACATATGGAGTCATTTATTGTAAATTGGTGTATTTAGTTAGACAATACTTTGGTTTTGGGCTTGGTTGTCTTAGTTCAGTGCTTATCCTGGAGTTATAGCACGTACTTTGTGTTTATTTGTAATTTGTAAGTAGGAATGTTGCCAAGAACCTCCAGAAAATGTTTCTCTCTTCAATTAGGTTCATGCAATATCTTTCGCCCACATGAACAGTTCAACAGCTCGTCTAATTTGGCATCTCCAACCTGTAACACTCCATCATGCATTATAAACAGAAGTCAATGTAGATAACATCAAACATGAGATTAGAATCCACAATCTCAACCAAGGCATTTACTCTAGAATTAAGGAGGGCCTGGTGGAGCATCGGTAGAATTGCTGCCTTACAGCACCAGGGACCCGGGTTCGATCCTGACTACGGGTGTCTGTCTGTACGGAGATTGTATGTTCTCCCAGTGATCTGCGTGGGTTTTCTCCAGTTTCCTAACACACCCCAAAGACGAACAGATTTGTAGGTTAATTGGCTTGGTATAATTGTAAATTGTCCCGATGGTGTGTAGGATAGTGTCACTGTGCGGGGACCGCTGGTCGGCCCGGACACAGTGGGCCGAAGGACCCGTTTCCTTTCTGTATCTGTAAACTAAAGTAAACTAAATGAAACACAGGAAACGGGTAATAAAACAGAAAGTGTCCGAAATATTCAGGTTATGAAGCATTTTTTTGAAGAAAGAAATTGTGAAAGATAGGCGTTCTGTACGTACATCTACAGTTCGACTCCTCAGACATTGCTCAACCTGCCATATAGTTAAAGCAATTTCTGTTTTTATGTCAGAATTCTGCAAACTTTTGTTTCTGACAAGTGGTTAACTTGGAGGCCACAAGTAGTGTTCGGTTTTGAAGCTGAAAAGAGTATAGATAAGATAAATAAAGATATTGCCTGGACTTAAGGGCCTGAGTTAAAGGGAGAAGTGTATAAAATCACGAGGGGAATAGGGTGAATGCAATCAGCCATTTTCCCAAGTCAAGAATTAAAGGGCATAGGTTTACTGTGAGAGGATGTAGATTTGATGGGAAACCTTTTCACACAGATCGGTATATGGAGCAAGGATACCAGGGGAAGTAGGTAAGGCAAGAATAAGAACTACATTTAAAAGACAGTAGACCAAGTGGGACCTGTCCCCTCAACGCGCAGTTGCAAGGGGGGGGGGGGGGCGCCCTGCGGCCTCACACACACTAACAACCGCCGACACACACACACACTAACCCCCCCCACCAAACACATTTAATTAAGAGACAGGCAGAAGAAACTGCAGATGCTGGTTTATTAAAAAAGACAAAAGCTGTTGCAATTCAGTGGGTCAGACTGCATCTCTGAAAGGCGTGGATAAGTACCATTTTGGATCAAGACCCTTCTTCAGATTTCTTTAGTCAGATACATTTAAATTCCATAGATGCATTAGACGATTTAGAAACATAGAAAAGTGCAGGAGTAGGTCATTCGGCCCTTCGAGCCTGCACCGCCATTCAATATGATCATGGCTGATCATCCAACTGAGTATCCCGTACCTGCCTTCTCTCCATACCCCCTGATTCCTCTAGCCACAAGGGCCACATCTAACGCCCTCTTAAATATAGCCAATGAACTGGCCTCAACTACCTTCTGTGGCAGAGAATTCCAGAGACTCACCATTTTGTGTGAAAAATTATTTTCTCATCTCGGTCCTAAAAGATTTCCCCCTTATCCTTAAACTGTGACCCCTTGTTCTGGACTTCCCCAACATCGGGAACAATCTTCCTGCATCTAGCCTGTCCAACCCCTTAAGAATGTTATGTTTCTATAAGATCCCCCCTCAATCTTCTAAATTCTAGCGAGTACAAGCCGAGTCTATCCAGTCTTTCTTCATATGAAAGTCCTGACATCCCAGGAATCAGTCTGGTGAACCTTCTCTGTACTTCCTCTATGGCAAGGATATTTTTCCTCAGATATGGAGACCAAAACTGTACGCAATAGTCCAGGTGTGGTCTCTCCAAGACCCTGTACAACTGCAGTAGAACCTCCCTGCTCCTATACTCAAATCCTTTTGCTATGAATGCTAACATACCATTCGCTTTCTTCACTGCCTGCTGCACCTGCATGCCTACTTTAAATGACTGGTGTACCATGACACCCAGGTCTCATTGCATCTCCCCTTTTCCTAATCGGCCACCATTCAGATTATAGTCTACTTTCCTGTTTTTGCCACCAAAGTGGATAACCTCACATTTGTCCACACCTGCGCTGTTAAGCACACAGTTTACTGATCAGGAACATGAACCTGTGGAGTAAATCTGACAATTCCCATTTAGAAAATATCCAATGTTGAAATGCTGTAGTAAATTAGTGGCTTTGGCACAAATGGGGTACTTGGAATCCTCAGCGTCAATGGTGGATGGTGCTGCAAGGTTTGTAGTATAAGAGATCAGTTCCCCATCTGCTTGCTTCCATTCACATTCTGGAACCTGGTCTATGGTTCTTTTCCGAGCTGAGCAGAGCTGAACGGGTCTCAGCGGGGCCGAGCGGGTTGGAGTGCTGGAGTTCCCCTCGTAGGGGGGTAGAGAGGGAGGGGGAAGGGTTAGAGAGGGAGTGGAAGGTGAGGGGGGTAGAGAGGGAGGGGATAGAAAAGGAGAGGGAGGTGAGGGGGGTAGAGAGGGAGAGGGAGGTGGGGGGGGGTAGAGAGGGAGGGTAGAGGGAGGTAGAAAGGCAGAGAGGGAGGGGGCGCGAGAGGGAGTGTAGACGTTTGAACAATTTTCCCTACCCCCTCCTCTCCCTGAATCCCCCCACACTCCCTGCTCACGCCCCCAGGATTTTCTTCCTCTCCTCCATTGCCCCAATCCCTCCCTCACCTCTTCGAGCGGAGCGAATGGAGCTGGTCTCAGTGGGGCCGAGCGTGCGGGGCCAAGTGGGTCCAAGCGGAGCCGAGCGGGGGCGAACGGGTCCCAGCAGTAGTGCCCCTTGTAAGGGGGTGGAGGAGGAGGCGGTAGACAATAGACAATAAGTGCAGGAGTAGGCCATTCGGCCCTTCGAGCCAGCACCACCATTCAATGTGATCATGGCTGATCATCCACAATACACCGTTCCTGCCTTCTCTCCATACCCCCTGACACTGCTATCTTTAAGAGCCCTCTCTTGAAAGTATTCACAGAACTGGCCTCCACCGTCCTCTGAGACAGAGAATTCCACAGACTCACAACTCTGTCAAAAAGTGTTTCTTCATCTCCGTTCTAAATGGCTTATCCCTTATTCTTAAACTGTGGTCCCTGGTACTGGCCTCCCCCAACATCGGGAACATATTTCCTGTCTCTAGCGTGTCCAAACCATTAATAATCTTATATGCTTCAATAAGATACCCTCTCATCCTTCTAAATTCCAGAGTATTCAAACCCATCCGCTCCATTTTCTTAGAATATGAAAATTCCACCATCTCGGGAATTAACCTTGTGAACCTACGCTGCACTCCCTCAATAGCTAGAATGTCCTTCCTCAAATTAGGGGACCAAAACGGCACACAATACTCCAGGTGTGGTCTCACTAGGGTCCTATACAACTGCAGAAGGACCTCTTTGCTCCTATGTGCAACTCCTCTTGTTATGAAGCCCAACATGCCATTCGCTTTCTTCACTGCCTGGTACAGAGGTAGAGGGAGGTGAGGGGGGTAGAGAGGGAGAGGGGCAGAGACGGCAGAGATGGAGCGGGCGAGGGATTCCAGCTGGGCCAAGCAGGTTGGAGCGCGAGTTCCCCTCCCGCGCAGAGTGTCCCGTTCTGCCTTGTGAGTTGAATGTGACGTCAGTCGGAATTTTTTTCATCAAAATGAAAGCTTGGAAAACTTAAATATTTTGAAGCCGTTTTTTTAAAGTTTGGTAACGTGAAATATAGGTTGAAATGCGATGGGAAGATATTTATCTGGTCCGCTAAAAAATATGAGTCGCATGTGTGAAAATGGGGAGGCTGTGGTCTAGCATTTGGAAGAAGATAGAAATTAAGGAGCTTAAAATAAAGCTGACACAACCCTGGCCCACACGGACACGAGAACAAAGGGAAGAGTTTTAGTACAATTTATTGATATAGACAGATTCATGGATAGGAACAGTTGAAAGGAATGTTGGCCAGGTATAGGTAAAATGGGACTAGCTTGGATGAGGTTTCTTGGTCGACATGGATGAGTTGGGCTGAGGGGTCCTTTTCTGTGCTGTCTGACTATGACCAACAGACATCCCAACTTACCCTTTGTTAAAAGGAAATGGTCTTCCCATTTTTACAGGTTTGCAAAAATATCCACAATTCAAATATCAATGTCATTCTATAGTCACAAAACGAATAACTTTTTTTTACATAGCAATTGTTGTCATTGGTGCAGAAGATTTTAAGTTCAAATTTTCAAATATCCCTCTGAAAAATTACAATGTATTATTAAGTTGATTTTTAATCAAGTTCAAATATTGAATGCTTAAAAGTCATGATGGAATAAAACTTAACCAAGCAATCTAATTTTTGCAACTCGGGTCTCGTGTATTTCCCACCCCCACTCAAGTACAACATTTGTGGCCAAGTCGTCGGACCTGGAGCTCCCAAACTCCCACCCTAACCTTTTTGTAAACCCAAAATACAACCCTTCTCTTTAACCAACATTTATCTGCAACTCGTCGTAACTTTTCCTTTCATCTTAATGTCAATTGTTGCCTGATTATGAAGCAAGTCCTCAAATTGCAGATATCTTCCTGAAATAAAAAAACAACCTCTGCCCTTTAGTCCTAACCTTCTACTTCCAAGTATTATTCATCTAGTCACATCTATTGTTAAGCTGTTATTTGTTTTAGTGACTCAGCAGTTAATTACAAAGCTGATAAAACCACTGGGAAAAAAATTCCACGAAATATAATGGAAGAATTTTAACAAGTGTAAGAAAAACAGAAGACACTGTGAAAAACTTCAGCATAAGACAATACATCAAGTTCTCCTTTTAAAAAAAACTAACAGGCCTCTTGGGAAACAAGAGTTTACATATTTTTCCATTGAAATAAAAGATATCCAAAGCTTAAATGAGCTGGAAAATGGAAACAGGAAAGAAAACAAGCGCTTTGGCAAACATTATAATGCTTATGAAATTTAAGGAAGGATGTTACAGAGAAGGAAACCAAAGGAACGCTATTAAATCCTTGTTGTTACTTCAGGGGAACAGAGGCACAAGATTTCACCAATGTTTCATTTAAAAAAAGCACAAGTAAAGTTTAATATTAAAAATTAAATACTTTTCAAAATATCAATAAACTCAATCAGATGGTTATGAATGAATAATGGGATGCAAAACAGTATGACAAAAATTATTGCTCTAATCAGTGTATAAGCTTCATATTTAAAATATACAAAATGCTAATCAGTTTAGTACTTGATTCCTAGCACATATTAAAATTATATAGAATACAAAAAACAAACATATTTGAATAAAGAACGATGTTATCGTTCAAAATTCTCAGGATGTTTTGTAGGTTTAAAGTGTTCTACAAAAACACACTATTATTCTTACCTATACTGTGAAATTGCCATCTATTGTTGATCTTCTCAGGAAGAAGTTGAAGTATTTTCTGTTCAAGGTAAATAAGAAATAAACTTAGAAGCTGGTTTTCATATAAAACCTCTAAATCCACAGCGCCCAATAACCACATTCAAATGTTAATTGATTCCAGGTTTATTTCCGGATTAATTTAATTAGATTTTTATATTTGGCATTAGACTAATTACTTTGGTGTATTTTATTCTGTAATTACATCAATCGCACAAACAACTTTTAATTCTGCAGAACAATGTCGGCAGTAAATTTTGGATGTTTCTCAAATTATTGTTAGGACTTTGCAAACTGTTAAACAGAGCAAATTTATTAGTTAAGTTTAGTTAAGGAATAATGTATGTTGAAGCCAAACTAATCTTGGCTAGGCATACATTTTCCTGTCCTGAAGTAATTTAGTTATTAGCTTCAAGCTTTACTTTAGACAGCTTAGGATGCCAGACACAAATGTTTTTGCTTCTAAATACGACATTGGCATTCATCAAAGTTCACGTTTCTAACCGAAGAAAAGGAACGACCACTTTGCTACACTGAGCTGGTTCTCATCTTTCAAATTATACCTTGGTCCTTCAAAAAAAAAATTACAAAAACAATTAAGAATAAAGTGGTGATGCAAGGTAATAAAATTAACAATTTGATTTGTACATTGGTAGGCATTAAAGACGTGTTATGGTGTAAGCTTTATTTGGCTTTGAACTTAATCGGCCACACTGTTGCTCAGAGCATGAGGTTCCCACTGAGTAGCAGCAATTCCTTCTCTCCAGAGATGCCGCCTGACCCGCTGAGTTACTCCAGTATTTTGTGTCTACCTTCGATTTGAACCAGCATCTGCAGTTTTTTCCTACACAGCAGCAATTAAAAATAAGTATCATCAAGTCCAAACTAAACCAAAATTTATACTTTGGGAAAGATGGGAGATCCATAAAAACTTGAAATGTTATGTCAACTTACTTGCATGATGTTCCAATTAAAGGAGTAATGTATGTTCAAGCCAAACTAATCATGACTAGGCATACATTTTCCTGTCCTGAAGTAATTTAGTTATTAGATTCAAGCTTTACATTAGACAGCTTAGGATGCCAGACACAAACGTTTTTCCTTCTAAATACCACGTTGGTTTCAAGTATATATGCTGCCATTTAAAGGAAGGCTTATTTAGCTCAAATTGTCCATTCATACTATTATCCAAGTTTTGAAAGATCATAAAAACAGATAACATGGCAGCAGCTCAGGCGACATCTATAATGAGCATATCAGAGTGCATATTTAATATTGATAACTCTCTAGAGAATGGGGCATGTGAGATGGGTCCGATGAGCTGAGTGGCCTTCTTTGTTGTTACACTGCCCTCCATAATGTTTGGGACAAAGACCCATCATTTATTTATTTGCCTCTTTACTCCACAATTTGAGATTTGTAATAGAAAAAAAATCATATGTGGTTAAAGTGCACATTGTCAGGTTTTAATGAAGGCCATTTTAACACATTTTGGTTTCACCATGTGGAAATGACAGCAGTGTTAATACATAGTCCCCCCATTTCAGGGCACCATAATGTTTGGAACACAGCAATGTCATGGAAATGAAAGTAGTCATGTTTAGTATTTTGTTGCATATCCTTTGCATGCAATGACTGCTTGAAGTCTGTGATTCATGGACATCACCAGTTGCTGGGTGTCTTCTCTGGTGATGCTTTGCCAGGCCTGTATTGCAGCCATCTTTAGCTTATGCTTGTTTTGGGGGCTAGTCCACTTCAGTTTTCTCTTCAGCATGTAAAAGGCATGCTCAATTGGGTTCAGCTCGGGTGATTGACTTGGCCACTCAAGAATTGACCATTTTTTTTTAGCTTGAAAAACTACTTTGTTGCTTTAGTTGTATGTTTGGGATTGTCTTGGTGTAGAATGAACCGCCGGCCAATGAGTTTTGAGGTATTTGTTTGGACTTGAGCAGATAGGATGTGTCTATACACTTCAGAATTCATTACGCTACTACCATCAGCAGTTGTATCATCAATGAAGATAAGTGAGCCAGTACCTACAGCAGCCATACATGCCCATGCCACAATACCCCTAACACTGCGTTTCACAGATGAGGTGGTATGCTTTGGTTCTTGGGCAGTTCCTTCTCTCCTCCATACTTTGCTCTTGCCATCACACACAGATACACCTCGACTTACGATGGGGTTACGTTCCGATAAACCCATCGTAAATCGAAAATAACTTAACAAACATTCACTCTCTTCCGTTAAGGCTCGAGAATAGTGGAAGAAGGCACTGGGGTATCGACACTGTATCTGCCTGTCAGTTTTTGCAAATCTCTCGTAATTGACGTTGATTGCGTAATTGACGCGATACGTAATTGACGTTCAATTGCTGTAATTAACACGATCACGAGTGTAATGTGTTGTTTACACTCGTGGTCGTGTGGCTGACTGAGAGCTGCGGCTCGCTGCCATTGCCCAACATTACGAGAGATTATCGCACCGCATATCACTAGCCCGGGAAAAGGGTCAAAATTCAAAATTCGAAGTACAGAATGCGCATTGCTTTTGCACCATCGTAAATTCGAAATGTCGCAAGTCGAAGCATCATGTCGAGGAGCATCTGTACAAGTTAATCTTCGTCTCATCTGGCCACAAGGCCTTTTTCCAGAGCTCTGGTTACTCCTTTAATCACTTCTTGGTAAATTGTAACCCCGCCATCCTATTTTTGCAGCTAACCAGTGGTTTGCATCTTGCAGTGTGGCCTATGTATTTCTGTTCATGAAGTCTTCTGCGGAAGTGGTCATTGATAAATCCACGTCAGACTCCTGAAGAGTGTTTCTGATCTGTCGGACAGGTGTTTTGGGATTTTTCTTTATTATCGAGATAATTCTATCATCAGCTGTGGAGGTCTTCCTTGGCTTGCCAGTCCCTCTGCAATTAATAAGCTCACCAGTGCTCTTTTTCTTCTTAATGATGTTCCAAACAGTTGATTTTGGTAAGTTTAAGGTTTGGCTGATGTCTCTAACTGTTTTATTCGTGTTTCTCAGTCTCATAATGGCTTCTTTGGCTTTCATTGGCACAACTTTGGTCCTCATGTTGATAAACATCAATAAACGTTTCCAAAGGTGATGGAGAGACTGGAGGAAAGACCAGGTGCCGAGAGCTCTCTTATACCTGCATTAAGGAGACATTTAAACACACCTGAGCAATTACAAACACCTGTGAACCCATGTGTCCCAAATGTTATGGTGCCCAGAAACGAAAGGGACTACGTATAAACAAAGCTGTAGTTTCTACATGGTGAAACCAAAATGTATAAAAATACCCTTTAATAAAATCTGACAATGTGCACTTTAACCACGTGATTTTTTCTATTACAAATCTCAAATTGTGGAGTACAGAGGCAAATAAATAAATGATAGGTCTTTGCCCCAAACTGTACATCCACATATGGGGAGCAAGGGTATTGGCTTTAGACTTTCGATATACAGCTCGGAAACAGGCCCTTCGACCCAGAGTCTGTGATGACTAGCAATCACTCTGTACACTAACTTCCACACACTCTGGACAATAAACCGGAGCTGCCGGAGAAAATCTATGTGGTCACGAGGAAAATACACAAACTTTGAACAGACCGCACCCATAGTCAGGCTCAAACCCGGGTCTCTTGCGTTGTAAGTCAGCAACTGTACCGCTGTGCCACCATGCTGAAATATGTGGCTCCAAGTTATCAATAAATGATTCAGTCCTCTATGAAAATTGTATTTCCCAGTGTATTCAGGTATAAACCCCCTTCAGTGGAGCAACAGATTACAGAACAGAAATTGTGTTGTGGTACCTGCTTGAGGAAAGTCCACCGTTAGTTCCTTACTACCCTAGTGTAATCTAATTTTTCAGAAGAGTCCTCCTTTGATTGATACAAAATGAAACAGTTGTTGGTGGAAAGTGTACGAATCAATACCAACAGTCTTTGAATAATTACTAAAAATATTTGACATCCATAGATTCAGAAAAATAAGTAATGCTGGTCTTGACAGGCTTACTATAAACACCTTGTGTCCTGAGCAATGCAGAATGCAAATCCAGCGTTTGTTTTCAAAACCACTCCAGGAACTGAAGGCCAGCAACATATTTGGGCAACAAGCATAAGACTCAAAGATCAAAGGATAATCACTTCTGCAGATGATTTGAAGATTCCAATAGATATCGGAACACATTTTTGTTAATACATTTGTTATGTATTCTTTCATGGGATGTAGGTACCCTCGGTTAAACAAACATATATTGCTAGTTCTAATTTCCGACAAGGAAGTAGATATGATAAAGGTATATATAGGAAGTTCCTATGATAAAGGTACTTCATACAGATATTACAATCAACCTTGGGCGGTGGAGTTGCTGCCTTAGTGCCAGAGACCAGGGTTCGAACCCGACTACAGCTGCTGTCTGTACAGAGTTTGTACATTCTCCCTGTGACTGCATAGTATTTTCTCCAGGTGCTCTGGTTTCCTCCTATACTCCAAAGATGTGCACATTTGTAGGTTAATTGGCTGTTGTAAATTGACCGCAGTGTATAGGATAGCACTAATGTACAGTGTGTAGGATAGTGTTAGTTTGCGGGAACTCGTTGTGCCAAAATACCCTTTTCCACGCCATATCCCAAACTAAAACCCAAACTAAAATCTGGCAATGATGGAAGACATGGCGAGGAAGAAAACTGTTATTAAAATACTTATTTACCCAAGTCTGGATGTTATCCAAGTCGGCTACATTAAGGCATGGAATGCTTTAAAATCTGAGTACATAGAACAGGGGAGCACAGGAACAGGCACTTAGGCCCACAATGTCAGTGCCAAACATGATGCCAATATAAATTAATGTCATCTGTCTGCACATGATCCATAGTCTTCCATTCTTTGCATATCTGTGTACCTATCTAAAAGTCTCTTAAATGCCACTTCATAGCTGATTCAAAGGTTCAAAGGTATTTTATTGTCACGTGTACCAATTAAGGTACAGTGAAACTCGATTTGCCATACAGTCACTCTAAAAAAAACAAGACACACAACTGCGTAAAAGTTAACATAAACATCCACCACAGCGGATTCCCCCACATTCCTCACTGTGATGGAAGGCAATAAAGTCTAATCTTCTTTCCTCTTTAACTTCCTCAAACACAATGTTCCAAGCACTGTGTAAAAAAAAAAAAAAAACTTGCCCCACACATCTCCTTTGGACTTTGCTCCTCTCACTTTAAAGCCGTGCCCTCTAGAATTTGACGTTTCCACCCAGGGAAAAGGTTCTGACTGTCTACGCTATCTATGCTTCTCATAATTTCATATACCTCTATCAAGCCTCCCCTCAACCGACTGCCTTCCAGAGAAAATAATCCAAGTTTGTCCAACCTCTCCTAAATTGCAAATGAAACTGCAAATGAAATAAGAACTGTAAGCAGTGAACATCCTCATCCTGGACCTCATTATATAAGATCGCTGACAAAGCAGTCAAGATGACTGCAATTAGTGCTCCAGCACTTTTGTCTACCTTCGATTTTCCAACACCTGCAGTTCCTTCTTAAACAAAGGACTAAAGGTACAATGCCATCTGAGGTCAAATTGTATTGGTAGAATGCAAACTGAACATTACTGAGCGGGTAGACAATTAACCTACAAACAGAAATCAGAAGAAGGGCCTCGACCCGAAACATCGTCTATTCATTCTCTCCATACATGCTTCCTCACCCGCTGAGTTTCTCCAGCATTTTTGTCTACCTTCGATTTTTCCAGCATCTGCAGTTCTTTCTTAAACATTACTGAGCGGGTTATTGGATAAATATGACCCATTTAAAAAACATATACCAAAGGTAGATCAAATACTTTTAATGACGATTACACAAATTGACACAGTAATAACTGGTTATTTAGATTTTCCCTGCTTTCCTTTTCAGGTACAAGGTCAGAGCCAACCCAATTGTTCTGGAATCAGAAAGGCCAGATTGGGTAAAGATGGGTGTATTTTTCACATGAAGGCAATCAATGCACCAAATGACTTTTTTGGAACATTCTGGTCGTTTCACTGGTCACCACTATTGAAACCAACATTATATATCAGATCTATTTAAATTTACCAGTTGTATTGCAGCTTTTGGACTAGGGTCTCCAAATCATTCTGCTGTTTTTGGATCATAAATGTAATACTTAAAACCAAGAAAACCAATTCGGCACCAAGATGCAGGCTTTTCTTGAAAAACACACCAGACAGCTACAGGCTAGCAGGAATTGCACGAACTAATGAACAAACTTGGAAACTAATAAGAAGCTCTCTGCTGCCCTCCGATCATTTCAGGAATAATTTGATCATCTCTTTTTTAAATTCAAATTGTTGGAAGATTATAAATACAAGCTTCTTTCTCCCCTTAGATAAGCATCTACAAGTTTGAGTGGTCTCTGTGTGGAGTTTGCATGTCACCCAAGGAGTAGACAAAATGGGATGACATAGAACCATGGTCGATAGATCAATGGTCGACATGGACTCGGTGGGTCGATGGGCCCATTTCCAGGCTGTATCTCTAAACTAAACTTCCAACACTTCAGATCACCCATTGATGAACCGCTGGGAGCAAAATTTGCAATATAAGCTGTATTTAAAAAATCACCACAAGGCTAAGAAAAATATGCAAAATAACAAAATAATCAAAATTTGTGGCAATTTAGCTGCTTGTGTGAATTATTATATTCCTTTTACTGCAATTTTCTTTATATCATCTCTTGTATATTCATTTTTTGTAAACCAAGTAGTTTAATTATCATCTTTTAATGAAACCGTACATTTAACAGGATCCTATCGAATTGGAGGTGTATTTACACATCTCCAAATGATCCAGACCCAAGCTGCTACCTTCATACATAGTTTGTGAAATAAAAATCTGCAGCAATGGAAACAATTGCACCAGCTATCCCTTGGCAGAAGGGTCATGAAATATCCTTTTAACTGCCTGAAAACAATGTTTCAACCTACTGCACTTCTAACCCGAAACTGCGGGAAATAATTTGCATTGCAGGCCGGGGACTCGGCTCCCATGCAACCCACTTTTGGATGGAACCACCCTGCCTGAGGTTGCCTGATCTGCCTGATGTTGCCCGATCTGCCTGAGGTTGCCTGTTGTCGGCCTCAATTTGTTCAGTTTTCTTTCCTGCTTTCTACTCCCCCAGCCGCAATCAGTATGAAAAAGGGCCCCGACCTGAAACGCCACCTTTCTATGACGTCACCTGTCCATTATCTCCAGAGATGCTGCCTGACCTGCTGAGTTACTCTAGCAGATTGTGTCTACCTTTGGATGATTTGCATTCACCATTACAGTACTTGTGGCCAGGCGGTTAACAAAATATTACATACCTTGGAATTAAATTTTAATTCGCTTGATTAAAATTCCACACTAACCTTATAGAAGCAATTCTTTGAGCAACACTCCTTGTACAATAGAATACTTTACAATTATTTATTTTAATACTCATTCACAGAAGATGGATGCCAGTGATGAAAACAGCATACAATGGCCGTACCAAGCTGACACTGAAACAAATGGCTTGCTGGACAATTTTGGAAGGCAGTTAAGACTCAATCACGGAGATACAAGAAACTGCAGATGCTGGAATCCGGAGCAACAATCTGCTGGGGGATCTCAGCAGGTCTGGTAATGCAAATGGAGTGAATGGAATGGTTGACGTTTCGGGTCATTGTTTCAGATGCAACAATTGCATTGTTGCATCTGAAATCACATATTGATTTGGTTGAAATGGTTAACCAGCCCTTCAATTCTACAGATGCCAATGGCATCATTTACAATAATCCAGTAGTTTCATAGATACGTTTCCTGAGACTAGGTTTGAAATTTGTGTTTTATGTAATCATCTTAAATCATTTCAACCTCTTAACACCTTTTGCTTAAATATCGTACTATCATATTCCTTCTTGTCAAGAAAGCTTCTGAAGACTGGTGTGCATGTGGGTTGAATGAAAGTTGAAAAAAAATAAAGAACTTCCCAGTTTTGGCAATCTCAATAACTATCTTCCCAGACTTTACAAAACACTTTAATCTCAATAAAGACGTACATTAATAACTTATTCTGTTCTATTTGTGGAGCCCAAGTTGCATAATCACAAGAGCACTTTAGTCACTTGGATTATTTCTTTGTGACCAAAATGTTTTCCCACCAACTCAACTCTTTTCTCAAAATTCCAATCCCTCAATCTCCATTCATAAAATCCATCATTTCAATGAATACATATTGCATAATTTCTATGGCATTTGCATCATACCTTCAATCGTAGGTAAAATGCAGGTAAATTACTCAATTGAACTTTCACATGCACTTAATGCAATGATGTTTGGACAATGAAAGTGGATTTAGCAGGAATATGATGAGAATGATGCCGTAATGTCATTACTGAACAAAGATTGATTCTTAGCAGGCAAGAGAGAAAATATTTTATAAATCAATAGGTCATCGGTAGAAACATGGCAATGAAAAAATATTAAAAATACTCGTTACATGGAGATTCATAAAGATAATGGATGAAGTTAAAAGTCACTTTTCATATATCTGTAGATTTTTCAAAAGTGGCCTACCTCAAATACAAAGAGAATGGAGTCCAGCTCCTCCCTCTGTGACTTATTCCCTAAAACAACCCCAAAATAAAGAAAAATTGTGATTTAAACATTTTGAAGTATAACATGCTTGTGTTACTTGAATGATAGTTCAAAAATTTTAATAGATACCAACATTCAAAGTGAATAATTTGGTTTAAAAAAATTACCTTTTTGTTTTAAACTACTTTCCAGTGTGCACAGGTTTTCAAAGAATATAAAATAAATCTGAGAGTAGTTGATTTCAAAGAACTGCTTCAGTTCGCTTCTTTCCAAAATATCTGCAATATTAAAAGAACACACGTCACAAATAAACAACAAAAAAAGTAACACAAATACCAAAGATAAATATTTAGAATATCCATTAATCTAACACAGCCACCAGTATTTAAATATCTAAATATAACATGTTCATTGGGCTGCCAAAAGGCAAACAAAAAGTCCAAAAAAATAATCAGAGTATTGATGGTAATCTTAAATGATCACCTAGAATGATAATGAGCAAAATATCCCCCAAAGTGGTGTGCCATTCCAACTTGGAAATTAATTGGTGTTCCTTCATTGTGTAGGAAGGAACTGCAGATACTGGTTTAAACCGAAGATAAACGCAAAATGCTGGAGTAACTCAGTAGGACAGGCAGAAACTCTGGAGAAGGAATGGGTGACGTCTCGGGATGAGTATCAGTCTGACGAAGGGTCTCGACTCGAAATGTCACCCATTTCTTCTCTCCAGAGATGCTGCCTGTCCCACTGAGTTACTCCAGCATTTTGTGTCCATCTTCAGTGCTCCTTCTATGTTGCTAGTATGTCTGTGGACTGTGGAATTTCCTATTCAACAACATTATAGTAGTATGAGCTACAGAAGGATTGAAATGGTTCAAGGTGGTTATTCACTGTCATCCCAGGTAAATAAGGATGGGGAATAAATACTAGCCATGTCAGTAAAACCCAGATGGCAAAAAAAAAAAATCAGTTGTGAAAAGTAATACAATTCAGTATCTCAATTAACAAATTGTATAAAGAGTTTCCCTCTAATTAATGATAAATATGTCAATAATGACAAGCAGATTAACAATAATAGAATTAAATCCAGTAATATCCATTCAATCCACTTTATACATCCAGGAAGTTTATTAATGTCTCATTACATTAACAGCCGATCAATAATTGCACGAATTCCACTGAGTAGTTAGGAATGATAAGAATGTCTCTGCTTCACAGGTCTGGGCATGATACAAAGATGTGTGTGGGTGTTTAGCATCAGATGAGGAAAATAGAAGGTGACAGATCTTGATCTTAATATAAAAATGACAGGGACATTACATTAAAGATAGACACAAAATCAGCAGGACAGGCAGCATCTCTGGATCACCCATTCCTTCTATCCAGCGATGCGGCCTGTCCAGCTGAGTTAGCATTTTGTGTCTATCTTCGGTGTAAACCAGCAACAGGAGTTCCTTCCTACACGAGCCATTATAGATATTAAATATTTTCACAATTTAATTTACAGCATGGGTAATGCACAACAATACTAACTGAAAATGAGGAAAGTATTATAATACAGACAATAAGTCATGGGAAAAGAGAGAATACATAGTTATTGATTACCTAATGGAGAGGGGAAAATGATAATTTATTTTAAATTCTATATCGCAACTTGCAGCGTATATTGGACTCAAAAATGATAATAATGCAATTACAACATCTTGGGTGTTGGACAGAGCTTTAAGGAACCATAACTATCATAACCGCAATTGGCAATTAGGATGACTCAAAACTTAGGTAATAATTATCATAGTTTCATATACAGCATGACTGAAGTAAAATCATAAATACATTTGTAGAAAATTATTATTTTCAAGGAGCTGTCGACAATGTGCAAACATTTCAAGCCAATCTTAATTCAATGGTGTGAGATTGTCCTTGCTGCTATAAGGACTAAACATCTCAGTAATATGTCAAGTGTTTTATCAAGAGCCAAGAGTGTTTTATGGTCATATGTCCCAAAAAGAACAATGTACAAAGATATGTAAATATACTACTCTGCAAAACCCTTAATAAACAATTTGAAAGTTTTATATTTATGTTAAAAAAAAGAAAATGATGCAAAACAAACATTAATAGTGCTGAGGCCTTCAAAAGACTTCAATAATGTGTAAAGATTTTCTTTGTCATACTCATGCTCCTTTCCAAATCCATTCCATTAATTAGTTTAATTAATGAAGCATTACAAGTTTGGGATAGTCTGAGATGCATTATGTTCCACAACGCTCAATCTCCTAAGACTCAGACTCCTACCCTTTGTACCAATCTCTTAAAATCCTGGTATTTATAGAAACATGTCTCATTGGGGGGAGGAGGAGGATTGCGGGTGACAAATCCTTCCCCTTTATGGAGCTGCACATTCCAGGGCCGCCAACTCCCACGCATTGAGCGTGAGAATCGCGCATTTGGCCAAATTCTCACGCTCTCACCCTGATCACAAATTTCTCACGCTCGGTCAACGAGAATTTCAAAACTCGTATCAAGTGCATGGGCCATGGGTGTTGAGGGAGGGATGGAAGCAGAAGCAGAAATGGGGACTGGCGAGTGTTTGCCGGGCTAGCAAGTATTTGCCGGTCTGGTGAGTGTTTGCCGGGCTGGCAAGTCGCTCACTGCAGCTCCGGCCATGGAGCAGCCTCAGTGCAAGAGTCCCGGGCCGTCGGAGGCGTTGCGCCGCTGCCGTTAAGAGTCTCTGTGCCAAATTTGCACTTATGACCGGCATGGATCAGGCTGCAGCTCTGAAGAGAAGGAATGGGTGACGTTTCTGGTCGTGACCCTTCTAAGGGGTCTCGACCCGAAGGGTCTCAACCCAAAATGTTACCCTTTCCTTCTCTCCAGATATGCTGCCTGTCCTGCTGAGTTGCTCCAGCATTTTGTATCACTGTTCGGTTAAAACCCAACAGAGATACAAAAGACCCAAAAAGACGACTTTGAAGCTTGTACCACTTGGATGGGGGAGGGATGGAGAGAAAGGAGATGTTAAAGAAATAGATATTCATACTTAATCAGGGAAGTTAATATCTGTCTTTAAATTGATATTTGTTCATCTTTAAAAGTAAGTCTTGGATTCACGTATTGCAGGAACAAATAAGAAAAGACAAGATGGTAAATATAAACTACAAATTAACTTCAGAAAATGAAATTTGTAGAGATTAACTTTGCCCTTCACTTTACAAAAAATAACCTCAGGGATTATGCAGTAAATGCCATTCAAATACTCTGCAACCTTGGGATAATATTGTTCATGTTCAAATCCGACAGGCAAGTCTTGATTTGTTCAATATTATAATTAGTTCAAAGATACAGCGTGGAAACGGGCCCTTCGGTCCCTCGAGACCGTGCCGACCATCGATCACCCGTTCACACTGGTTCTATGTTATCCCACTTTCTCATCCACTCCCTACACACTAGAGGGCAATTTACAGAGGGCCAATTAACCTACAAACCCGCACGTCTTTGGTATGTGGGAGGAAACCGGAGCACCCCCACGCGATCACAGGGAGAATGTGCAAACTCCACACAGTCAGCACGCGAGACCAGGATCGAACCCGGGTCTCCTGCGCTGTAGAACATTAATTGTAATGCTAATACTTGGGCCTCTGCTAATATGCTGGGATGGTTATCCAATATTACTGATTATTAATCCATTGTATTTTTGATTATATATGTTGCGCCCGTTCTCCTTTATCTGTACATTGTGAGCGGCTTGCTTGGATTTACCGGATAGCACGCAACAAATGCTTTTCCCAGTACCTCGCTACAGGTGGCAATAGTAAACTAAATCAATCTATTTACATGAATCTGTGTGTTGTTGCATTAACTGGCCTGTTAAGTTGCAGCAGCCGAGAATGTCATTGTTCTGATGTCGCTGCACGGGGCAACTAAACACTCTTGTCTTCATTGAAATTACCACAATGACATTTAAACGGCATTTGGACAGGTACACGTGTTGGAAGGAAGTGTGCTGGAGTAACTCAGCGGGTCAGGCAGCATCTCTGGAGGGAAGGACCATTCTTTAGACTGAAGGTCTGGTTAATTGGTTTGGTATAAACGTAAATTGTCCCTAGTGTGTGCAGCATAGTGTTAATGTGCGGGGATCGCTGGTCAATCAGACTGGGTGGGCCGAAGGGCCTGTTTCTGCGCTGTATCTCTAAACTGAACCCTGTCCGGCTAGCAGGCCTGTGTGGGGCCGAGTGCGGGGACACGGTGACATCTGGCTCCGATCTCCACAAAGCCAATCACGTACCGAGTAGCGCCACATATCAATGGGCATCTGGTGCTTGGAATCGGTCCACAGACCCAGAGAGGAAATTGGATGTTACCCCGGCTTTGTGTCTGTTGGCGACTTTGAGAGTGGGCTGGACAACGAGTGACGCAGCTGGTCGCAGCTCCCCTGATCTACGCTATTCCCACACACTTATGGACCTGTCCCACTGAGGCGACTCTTTAGGTGACTGTCAGGGACTAGTTTTACTAGCATTCACCTACGGCAACCTCCGACAGCAAAAATTGTTGCCGCTGTCGTTTGTAGTCGCCCAAAAGATCGCCAAGTGGGACAGGCCCTTCAGGCTGCTGCTTAGTGCATCCTGGAGGACAATCAGTGGCTGCTGGAAGTAGGTACCAAGCACTGGGTAGAAACGGTGGAAGATAGTGGCCTTCAAAAGGGGGTGGTTGGAGAAAGCATCCTGCTTGCCTGCTAGATTTTCACTTACTGTAACTGCAGGAAACATTTTCCCGATGTTGGGGGAGTTCAGAACAAGGGGTCACAGTTTAAGAATAAAGGGTAGGCCAGTTAGGACTGAGATGAGGTCAAACTTTCTTCACCCAGAGAGTTGTGAATCTGTGGCATTCTCAGCCACAGAAGGCAGTGGAAGCCAATTTACTGAATGTTTACTAGAAAGTTACATTTAACTCTCGCGAAAACAAGGGATATGGGGGAAAAACAGGAAAGGTACTGATTTTAGATGAACATCCATGATCATATTGAATGGCAGTGCGGGCTCGAAGGGCCGAATGGCCTATTCCTGCACCTATTTTCTATGTTTCTATGCTTGAGTATATGGCAATAAAACTTGACCACTTCATTTTGAAGCATTCATGCATGGTGGAGGTATAATGTAGTAATAGAGAGATACAGTGTGAAAACAGGCCCTTCGGCGCAACTTGCCCACACCCGCCAACATGTCCAAGCTACACTGCCTGCTTTTGGTCCATATCCCTCCAAACCTGTCCTATCCATGTATCAGTCTAACTGTTTCTTAAATGTTGGGATAATCCCTGCCTCAACAAGCTCCTCTGGCAGCTTGTTCCATATACCCACCACCCTTTGTGTAGAAAAAGTTACCTCTTAAAAATACTTTAAACACAAAACATTGAAATCATACTTCTACAATGGACTAAAACATGATTTTAATACATCTAATACAGCCCCCTCCCACACACTCCCCCCACTCAGTTGCTCTACTCCCTCACCGGGTACCCCCAAGGTGAGTGATCAGAGATCGCTCAGCCCCCCCACTTTCAAAAATGCTCCGTGACCCCTGGTTCAGACAGAGAGCACTGCCAGGGCTCTCGCTTAACTTTTTTTCCCTGTTGCCAGCCGGGCAACCTTGACAGCTTGTCGTTAAAGAAGGAACTGAAGATGCGGGAGAATCGAAGGTCCACAAAAGGCTGGAGAAACTCAGCGGGTGCAGCAGCATCTAAGGAGCGAAGGAGATAGGCAACGTTTCGGGTTGAGACCCTACTTTTTAGGTTGCCAAATGACAGTTTAGGTGGTCATTTAAGACGGTTTGCATGACACGTGCGATAATGAGCTTGGGCGAAGTGCGTAGTTACCAGTCAGAATTATGCTCAATGAAGCTTTCACATATTATGTTCAAGAAGGAACTGCAGATGCTGGAAAATTGAAGGTAGACAAAAGTGCTGGAGAAACTCAGCAGGTGCAGCAGCATCTATGGAGCGAAGGAAATAGGCAACGTTTCAGGCCGAAACTCATCAGTCTGAAGAAGGGTTTCGACCTGAAACGTTGCCTATTTCCTTTGCTCCATAGATGCTGCTGCATCCGCTGAGTTTCTCCAGCACTTTTGTCTACATTCACATATTATTTCTGCTTCAAATAACTCAAACTAAACATATTCACCAATCAAGACATGATATATACCACAACGACATGTGCAAAATTATAATACAATATGTCAACTCTTTTTACACGTTGCAATTAATGCAATTTCTATTAGTTCTTTCCACTTCCAAACAAAAATGTGGTTGGATTATTCAGCAAATGATCAACCTGTGTCAATAAATCCTGGACCATGCACACTACAGATTGATGCAAGTATGGTTTCTGTGAAGGACCGAAAATGACCATGACATGGCCATAGCATGGGTCATTATTGCTATTGACACAGAAACACTCTGGCTTCCCACATAATTTATCCATAACAAAATATACAGTTTGCAAGGAAATTTCTAAAGGCATTTTATGATAATAGCTGTTAAAACTGACTATACCCATCTGACAGGTTAAACATTACACTAACTGACAAGAGATGGCCAAAGGACAAAACTGCAGCAAATGTTCTTTTGGTAATATGTTTAAAGGTGTCAAAACAAATAATAACATTGGTAATTAAAACACATTTGATTGCATTCTGTTAGCAAACGAGGGGGGAGAGAGGGAGGGGGAGGGGGAGGGGGAGAGCAGTGCTGCCTTGGCCGTCCCTGTCCAACGCCAAAGTCCCGCCGGCAAATCCACCAACTGCGCTTTCAAAACAACCCCTGCCGGCATGCTGAGGCCGGGGGGGGGGGGGGGGGGGGGGAGGCCTCCTTCCGCTGGGCGGTGTGCGGGAGGAGGAGCCGCTGTTCGACTCATTCGCTCCGACCCTTCGTCACTCCGCACCTAGTATCTTTGCCCCGCAATCAAAGATACTAGAGGAATACAGCCGCCGCCGTCGACACAAAAACGCCACGCTCCTAGTCTTCAGAGATGCTGTCTGACCCACGGAGTTACTCCAGTTTTTTGTGTCTGTCCATATAAACCAGTATTTGCTTGCCAAGCCAGGCAAAATGAGACAGCGTTTAGGTTATCCGGCGGCACTTTGGGTGGTCACTGACACCCGGGCAACCGCTAATTTCGAGCCCTGACTGCGTGATGTGAGCAGGAAACTGAGACCAGTTGTCTGTGATGTCTGGATCCCAAGGCTCAGCGCTTCGTGTTTCGGAGTTGGCTAATGTTATTGATTTGTAATTAGCCTGATTTGTAATTAGTTGACAAAACCTTAATTTATTAGTCCGGAATATCCAGAGGGATGGGATAAGTGGAATATTAAAATAACATGCAAGGTGTCAGGCTGTCTGTCACAACATACAGCCCCGATAACCCATTATTTCCTTCAGTTAAATATTGGGAAGGTAGCACTCTTGTCATTTGCCACTCAACTATTATGTTTGTTTATCTTGCTGACTATTTCTATATGATGCCAGTACAATAACCTGGCCCTCAACACCAGCAAAACCAAGGAACTGATTGTGGACTTTGGAAGGAGTAGGATGGGGACCCACAGTCCCGTTTATATCAACGGTTGAAAGTCAAAGATTGAACGGTTTTATATCAATGGTTGAAAGGGTCAAGAGCTTCAAATTCCTGGGCGTGCACGTCTCTGAAGATCTTTCCTGGTCCGAGAACACTGATGCAATTATCAAGAAAGCACATCAACGCCTCTACTTCCTGAGTAGATTACGGAGAGTCGGTTTGTCAAGGAGGATTCTCTCTACAGGTGCATCGTGGCTTGGTTCGGCAACTTGAGCACCCTGGAGAGGAAAAGACTACAAAAAGTAGTAAGCACTGCCCAGTCCATCATCGGCTCTGACCTTCCTTCCATCGAGGGGATTTATCGCAGTTGCTGCTTCAAAAAGGCTGGCAGTATCATCTTTGACCACACCATCCTGGCCACACACTCATCTCCCTGCTACCTTCGGGTAGAAGGTACAGGAGCCCGAAGACTGCAACGACCAGGTTGAGGAATAGCTACTTCCCCACAGCCATCAGGCTATTAAACCTCCGACAAAACTCTGAACATTAATAACCCATTATCTGTTATTTGCACTTAATTAAATTATTTATTCATGTGTGTATATATTTATATAATGGTATATGGACACACTGATCTGTTTTGTAGTCAATGCCTACTATCAGGGACACATGACAATAAACACACTCGAACTTGAAAAGTAATTGGGAATGGGGAGCATTGGAACAAAAATTTGCTTTTATACAAAATTTGGTCCATAAAGTGCCCCATAAAAGATTACCGCATTAGATAAGCACCTGTGGACTTGAATGTAATAGGGGGTCAGATATGGGGCTTTATGTGCAGACCAGATATATCATCAGTGCAGCGGGGCTAGGAGCAAGGCCAAGTGTGCATCAAGAGTCAAGGTCTGCAATAGTACTAGGTGTGCAGTCAAAGCTGGGACATTGGGAGTGTTCAGCACTGGGAACCTAAGCAGCTATGATCAGGGTAGAATAGGGGGCCAGGTGTAAGGCTGGGCTCAGGGTCAGGAATGAGAGAAGGTATGCAACTGGAGTCAGGGTCAGGAGTCGTACCAAGTATGCAGTGAGACCCATGTTGGTCAACATGGGCCAAGTGTTCGATTATAATCTGATTTCCATACATTAATATACCAAGATCATTCATATGCTGCACCTGTTGATCAGAGCCGGCTCTACTGTGGAATGTAATTTAGCCTGACCTTATTCATAGTTAATCCCATTTAAAGCATAAATATTGCATTCTAGTGTAATTTAAAAGACTCGCTACAGTATGCACCAGATTGCACAATTTCAAGCTGAAAAATGCAAACGCTCCATACCAATGGGAGGTTGGACCCCCCCCCCCCCCCCCCCCCCCCAGCGCTATACTCCCTCGAGCTTGGTCTCTCGCAATTTCTCACCCAATGTTGGCAGCCCTGACATTCTACCAACTGCCCCAAAGCACAATTCCTTGTCTTGTCCTTTAATTCAACTACATTGGAAATTTCAGTACCAATAATCACTGAACCCTGTTATTAACAAAACGGGCTCATTTACATTAAAATTTGTTCAAGTCGTGTCGTCTGATTTTCCAACCTTCATTTGCAGCAATGAAAATACTATTTTGACAAAAAACTGTTCACATCATTATATATTAGCAATTCTGGATGAAGGTGGGCTGCGTGGCATCAGCTGATACACAGACCACTTATGGTCGAACCCTCGTCAGTAGCTACGAAGGCTGGCATGTGACGTCATGGACTAGGGGGAGTGACCTGCTACTTAAGCTTATCTCACCTCGAGATCTCCCGAGTCAACAGGTAGCTGAGTTCGAGACAACACCCTCGCTCAGCTGCAGCAGCAATGACAATTATGTGGCGGACCAAACTTATATGTAACACCGGAATAAAGCAACTGTTTATTCACCACGTTTGGTGCCGCTACATTGGTTACCCCGGCTATCCAAATTGGAATTTTGGATTTCTCCCGCCGCATGCAGCCTCGGGAGACCTGATATCTGCAGCCGACTCCCAGCCGTTGCTGGGGGCCGTATTTCTCAGGACACGACCCCCTAGCTGGTCGAGGAGATGCGACTGTGTTTCTTCCGTCCGGCGACTTTTGCATCGGTCTCCTCGCACCCCTCGGCGTACGGCCGGGATGGCTCACAGCAGGAGCATCGGCTGCGCCTGCGGGCCTCACCGTCCCGACCCACGCCCGGGGTGTCCCCGACCCACATGCAGGAGCCGCCCTCGACCATTCTATTCCTTCCTCCGGTTCTGGGGAGGGTTCCTGTGACGTCAGCTGATACACAGACCACTTATGGTCAAACCCTCCTCAGTAGCTACGAAGGCTGGCACGTGACGTCATGGGCTAGGGGGAGTGACCTGCCACTTAAGTTTATCTCACCTTGAGATCTCCCGAGTCAACAGGTAGCTGAGCTCGAGACAACACCTTCGCTCAGCTACAGCAGCAATGACACTTATGTTAGTGGACCAAACTTACATGTAACACCTGAATAAAGCAACTGTTTATTCATGACGTTTGGTGCCGCTACAGCTGGATATTTAAACTCAGAGATCTGCCTACCATAACTATCAAGTGGAACGAGCATATTGATGGTGAACAACACATAAGTGTATGGGAAGTCTAGAGCTTAAAGGGCTTTGACAGCTGAAGGCATCGTCACAAATGACCCTGCTATCACCTTCAGTGTGGTGCTATTTGAAAGCTTGGAAATTTCTACTTTTTCTAGGTTTTATGGACCAAAATATTCACCAAGCTTTCTCCTCCCCCCCCCCCCCCTCCCTCCCTTTGCATGCTCCCTCAAGACTGAACTGCTCTGTTACACTGAGGTAGCCTCCCTCATTCTAACTCTCCATGTCCAATGTTTTCAACATTAAAGTTATATATTTGGAAATTAGTATCTACAATGACACACATATCTCTGCAAATAACTTTTTTTTTTGCAAAAATATTATGGTTTTCTATTTTTCTCCGAACCAAAAAAGATAACTTTGCATTTCCCTAAATTACAGATTATCTGGCCACAGCATAAATCAGTTCAACTCCGTTCACAATCTCAGTGTCCTCCTCACAACTCATTTTCTCATCAATCTTTGTTTGGTTACATTCTGTCCACTCACTTAGGTCATTGATTTGGATGCTAAATAACTGAAGAATATGCACTAATCACTGCCATGCTTCACTAATTATAGCCTGCCAATACAAAATGGATTTAACTCCCATACATATCCTGTGGGATACAACTCAAAACCTAACCGAAAGGTCGAAAAACAAATTCCTTTTCATTTTTAAAAAAATTGCTGGAGGAACTCAGTGGATCATGCAGTATCTTGGGGGGGGGGGGGGGGGGGGGAGGTGACAAACAGCAATTTAGGTCAGGACCCTTCTTCAGACCGAAGACCGAAACATTTCTGAAGGGGATGGTACAAGGAAAAAAATTGGAGTACATTAGTAACTGACACAATAAAGGAAAAAGTAAATACAAAATGAAGAACCAAGAAAAAGTACAAGCCTACTAGTTTTTTTTTAAACTTCAATTGAATTAATTTGTTATTAATCAATTAAGATCAAGTAAAATACTTGCTGTGTATAAAAACTTTCATATTTTAAAACAGCAGGCTTCCCCCCCCACTTCATAAGAGTCATAGAGTCAGAGTGATACAGTGTGGAAAAAGGCCCTTCGGCCAAACTTGCCCACATGAGTGAAATCACAGGTTTTTGAAAACAATGCGATGGTCTGAAGATAATTTGATATTTGGTTCCACCATAATATAAGATTTGATTGGAAAAAAAATCTGTTTGTCATTTGGGTATGTTTATCACAAGCAAAAATCAAGTTATCTGTTGTTAAAAATGATGCATACCCCTTTTATCATTAATAATGCTCATTAATCAATAACCATTCAAAAATAATACTTTGTCAACATCAAAATGCTGATGTATTTTAGTGCCACAAATAATGACCATTTATTTGCTTAAATAAAGATTCTAACCAGAATGACAGATGTTTCTGAAAAGTTCATATTCTTAAAATACCTTGGAAAAACTATCAACCGTAATTTGAAAGTCTCAAGTAGCTCAAGTCATTCAAAATGCTAATAATTTATTGTAACAGTTAAATTAATGTAAATCTAAAGTTAATTTTCAATTTAACAAAAATAATTAGGTCAAGGACATGATCATAAAATGTATAAAATGAATACACTTGAAACTTTCATATAATAGGATTGATTCATCTTTTCCCCTACTCCCCTATCTCCCATCTCCTTCCCAGCACACGCCTTGTTAAAAGGTGCAATGGACTTATGGGCCTGTACCACTTGGGCGATTTTTTCAGCGACTGCCGACAACTGTCATAGTCGTAGCAGGTTGCCGAAAAACTGGCGACTAGAGCCCTCTCTACGACAATGTCTGCAACAACCTACCTCCAAGTCAACGTCAAGCTACATGTTACAATAATGCAAATGCAATACTTCATTTTCCCTCTGGGTAACCTTGCAATTGCCAATTAGGCATTAGATTCTCAATCCCAATACAATTAATCTCAAGCAGATTAATTAGGTAGCTTCAGCATGGATTTGTTAAAGAAAGGTTACTAATTTGACAACATTATTTTTGAGGCAACAAGAGGATTCATGGAATCCAGTGATTTGATGTAGTCCACTTGGATTTCAGCAATGGTATTAAGAATATTCTTAGTGGCAGGTTGCTTAAAAAATTAAAAGCCATTGGGATTCATGGAAAAATGGAAAGTTAGATTCAAAGCAACCTCAATGGTAGAATGCAAATGGCAATGGATGACATATGCTGGGAGGAACAGAAGACAGGCACAAAACGCTGGAATAACTCAGCGGGTCAGGCAGCATCTCTGGAAAAAAAAGGAATAGGTGACGTCTCGGGTCAAGATCTTTCTTCGGACTGAAAGACAAGGGAAAGGGGAACAATAGATATAGACAGATGGATGAAGCATGTTTTGGTTTGAAAGACCATTACCAACCGGGGGTTCACAGTTTTCTCTACACAGAGCCATGCGTTTTGATGAAACCTTAATGTATTAGATGCAATAATACAAAAATTGAAATTGCAGGCAAGGAGGAAAGTATACTTTAAATGGTCCGGTTGCTGGAGAGAACAGTAGCACATGACAAATGATTAGAAAAGTGTGAAGTGCAATGAATGAGCAAGGGGAGAAACAATAAATTGAAAGAAAGTGTGTAATGTGGAAGAACAAAGGGAACAGAGCCTACACCTAAAGATAGTTAAAATGGATTAATTTATTCGCCGAGGTTCAGAACATGAGACAGTATAGGTTATACCAGAACGCTGACATCCATTAGCTGCAGAGCACGTGACGCATGCCGTTCTGGTCACCACATTATGAGAAATTGATGGCATTGTGGAAGGAGTAGATAAGATTTTGCAAGATGTTTCCAAGACTGAAAAATTATAGTTATAATAATAGAATAGATGAGCTGGGTTATTTTCTTTGCCACAGAGGCAAAGAGAGATTAAAATGATATATGCAAAATTATCAAGAGTCTACATAGGAAAAAAGATCTGTTCCCCCCCCCACAAATTTTACAATATTGCATATATTGCAAATACCCTTGTTATTACTACTCTGTGTTTCACACTTCCTAAAAAATGCCACTGCATGTATGCATTAACAGTGTGAACAGACTGATACTGACATGCTGCAGGTATGTGATGGTGACTTGCTTCAGTGTTCACTTAAACTCTCCATATTCCTAATCTGGTAACGTAATGCCTTTATATTTATAGCTTTCTTTCACAAAACTGTTTTAAACGGACTGTCAATAAATCTGTAATTGGCAAATAAATAAAAAAAATACACTTCTCCAGACAAGGTCAAAACCAGAAATGGAGGAGAGAGAGAGAGGATTCCCCCACCCAGAATGTACCAGAAAAATGAGACTCACTGCCAGGATAGGTAGAGGCAGAAAACCTCACCATCGCAGTTAAAAAGTTAATTGACGCACAGCTAAAGAGCTATGAACCGCAAGGCTATGAACCTTGAACTGGATGGAAGGATTAGCTTGGGTAGCATCTTGCAATACCTGACTGAATGGCTTCCCCATGCCATACATTTTCATGATTCTATTCACGTGAACCAACATAAAATATAACGTTCATGATCGACATGTTCAGGCCACGCAAACTAAATTTACTACAGGTAATTATGCTGTAATGCAAGTTTCCATAACAGAATTAGATACAACACAAATGATGAATTGGGGAACATTATTTATATTTTCCAGGCTGAATTGCTTATAACTTGATTCTGATTGAGAATTAGAGAACCACGTAAATGTTATTTTGGGAATTGACAGGCAGATGTCCCCAGAAAGATGTTCCCAACATAAAGGGACAAAAAGGTTTCCATGAGACCTTGGCAGTAATCAGGCACCATTGTCTCATAAGCTGCTACATTAACCGCGGGTGACCATTGAAACTGACATGTAATCGCTCCTGTTGACACTTGTGCATCGATACTCTATTAGACAACGTAACATACAGCCTTTAGTATTTTTAGCTTGCCATAACAAATAAACTTTTGCTATTAAAAAGGACTCACTTTTGAAAATTCTGCCGAGCAAATACATTTCTTATGACGAATCTGAAACTCTAGCCCCTAATACACTTTCCGCCGTAGACACAAATGATTTTATAACGTGATTTTCTATTGCACAAGGTTTCTTAGGAATGCAACTAAAGTGTTATAGTAGAACTACCTCTACATTTATAAAGGCATGGGCTGCACCAAATCTCATAGCTATTGATGCATCCCTCTGCAATTGGATCCTCGACTTCCTCATCCACAGACCACAGTCTGTTCGTATTGGTGGAAATGTGTCAGACTCGATAACAATCAGCACGGGAGCACCTCAAGGCTGCGTGCTCAGCGCCCTGCTGTACTCACTCTATACTCATGACTGCGTAGCCGGTCATAGTGCGAACTCCATCATCAAGTTCGCTGACAACACCACTGTTGTGGGACGTATCACTGATGGGGATGAGTCAGAGTATAGAAGAGAGATCGAGCAACTGTCCATATGGTGCCAGCACAACAACCTGTCCCTCAACACCAGCAAAACCAAGGAACTGATTGTTGACTTTGAAAGGAGTAGGATGGGGACTCACAGTCCAGTTTATATCAATGGGTCGATGGTTGAAAGGGTCAAGAGCTTCAAATTCCTGGGCGTGCACATCTGTGAAGATCTTTCCTGGTCCTAGAACACAGATGCAATTATTAAGAAAGCTCATCAGCGCCTCTACTTCCTGAGAAGATTACGGAAAGCTGGTCTTTCAAGGAGGACTCTAACTTCTACAGGTGCACCATAGAGAGCTTGCTGACCGGTTGCATCGTGGCTTGGTTCGGCAATTTGAGTGCCCTGGAGAGGAAAAGACTACAAAAAGTAGTAAACACTGCCCAGTCCATCATCGGCTCTGACCTTCCTTCCATCGAGGGGATTTATCGCAGTCGCTGCCTCAAAAAGGCTGGCAGCATCATCAAACATAGAAACATAGAAATTAGGTGCAGGAGTAAGCCATTCGGCCCTTCGAGCCTGCACCGCCATTCAATATGATCATGGCTGATCATCCAACTCAGTATCCCGTACCTGCCTTCTCTCCATACCCTCTGATCCCCTTAGCCACAAGGGCCACATCTAACTCCCTAAAAATAGCCAATGAACTGGCCTCAACTACCCTCTGTGGCGGAGAGTTCCAGAGACCCACCAATCTCTGTGTGAAAAAAGTCCTTCTCATCTCGGTCCTAAAGGATTTCACCCTTATCCTTAAGCTGTGACCCCTTGTCCTGGACCTCCCCAACATCGGGAACAATCTTTGCAGTCTATGCAGTCTTTGTTCATAAGACAGTCCTGACATCCCAGGACTGAATCAGTCTGGTGAACCTTCTCTGCACTCCCTCTATGGCAATAATGTCCTTCCTCAGATTTGGAGACCAGAACTGTACGCAATACTCCAGGTGTGGTCTCACCAAGACCCTATACAACTGAAGTAGAACCTCCCTGCTCCTATACTCAAATCCTTTTGCTATCAAGGACCACACCACCCTGGCCACACACTCATCTCCCTGCTACCTTTGGGTAGAAGATACAGGAGCCTGAAGACTGCAACAACCCGATTTAGGAATAGCTACTTCCCCACAGCCATCAGGCTATTAAACTTGGCTCGGAACTCTGAACATTAATATCCCTCCATTTGTTATTTGCACTTTATTAATTTATTAATTCATGTGTGTATTTACGTATATAATTGTAGTCAATGCCTACTATGTTCTGTTGTGCTATGCAAAGAAAGATTTTCATTGTCCTGTCAGGGACACATGGCAATAAACTCTTTTGGCTTTGACTTGACTTGCTCGTAGAGCATGGTGCTGTCTGGGTATTGACCAGTACGTCTTGCAAGTAAATGTGACTTTGCAGATTTGATGGCAATGAGAGGATTTGGAATCTCAGCTTAGTTTAATTAGTTTAGAGATACAGTGCGGAAGCAGGCCCTCCGGCCCACCGAGTCTGTGCCAATCAGCAATCACCCCGTACACCAGCACTATCCTACACACTGGGGACAAGTTACAATCTTTACCAAAGCCAAATAACTTACAAACCTGTACATCTTCGGAATGTGGGGGAAAACTGGAGCAGCCGGAGAAAACCCACACAGTCACGTGGAGAACATACACACTCCGTACAGACAGCACCCATTGTCAGGATTGAACCCGGGTCTCTGGCGCTGTAGGGCAGCAACTCTACTGCTCCGCCACCATGCCTCCCTACGCTGCCTGTTTAAACGCCAGTTGCTGCAGAATATTTCCAAGATATTATCTATCACCAAGTCTAAATTGAAACAAAAACTGCACTGGCTATACGTTTCACTGCAAAATCAGATTGCTCTATAAGACAATTATTTTGCATAAATGAGGCACAAAGCAAAATAAAAATCTTTATTATTGCAGACGTATGAGAATTTTCTGATTTTGAGAAGTAGATGAAAGTGCAGATCAATGAATGGTGCGTATCATAACAATTCTGACAGAAAGTCTTTGGGGAATAATAAACATCAAACTGCTCGAGCTCCTCCAGTTAACAAGATCTTTCAGAGAACAGAGCAGTTTGTACGGAAATACCACTTGATACATCTCTCAGTAGATTCACAGGACAAAAGAAATGCCAAGTCAGATCTCTTCATCAAACTGAAGCCCATTGCCAGCATTATCAAGACATGCAGAACTCAATGCTGTAAATGGGTTCAGTGTCATACAGCATGGAAACAGGCCCTCTGGTCCAACTCATCCACACCAACCAAGATGCCTCATCTAAGCTAGCATTTGGTTTGTGTCCCTCTAAACCATTCCTATCCATGTACCTGTCCAAATGCCTTTTAAGTGTTGTCATTCTACCTACATCAACCACTTTCACTGGTACCCACCAGAGAGAGAGTGAGTGAGTGAGTGAGTGAGTGAGTGAGTGAGTGAGTGAGTGAGTGAGTGAGTGAGTGAGTGAGTGAGTGTGTGTGTGTGTGTGTGTGAAAAGTCTGCCCTTCAGGATCCTGTTGAAGCTTTCCCTTCTCATCTTAAATCTAAGCCCTCTAGTTCTTAATTCTCCCACCCTGAGAAAAAAGATGGTGCATTCAAAGGCTCTATTAATTTAGTTAAATTTAGAGATACAGCGCAGAAACAGGGCCTTTGGCCCACCGAGTCCAAACTGACCAGTGATCCCCGCACACCAAGACTATCCTACACACACTAGAGACAATTTACACATACACCAAGTCAATTAACCTACATACCTGTACAATTTGGAGTGTGGGAGGAAATCAAAGATCTCAGGCAGGAAACATGTTTCCAATGTTGGGGTAGTCCAGAACCAGGGGCCACAGTTTAAGAATAAGGAGTAAGCCATTTAGAACGGAGACGAGGAAATACTTTTTCTCCCAGAGAGTGGTTAGTCTGTGGAATTCTCTGCCTCAGAGGGCGGTGGAGGCAGGTTCTCTTGGATGCTTTCAAGAGAGAGCTAGATAGGGCTCTTATAAATAGCGGAGTCAGGGGATATGGGGAGAAGGCAGGAATGGGGTACTGATTGGGGATGATCAGCCACGATCACATTGAGTGGCGGTGCTGGCTCGAAGGGCCAAATGGCCTACTCCTGCACCTATTGTCTATTATAGAAACATAGAAAATAGGTGCAAGAGTAGGCCATTCGGCCCTTCGAGCCTGCACCGCCATTCAATATGATCATGGCTGATCATCCAACTCAGTATCCCGTATCTGCCTTCTCTCCATACCCCCCGATCCCTTTAGCCACAAGGGCCACATCTAACTCCCTCTTAAATATAGCCAATTAACTGGCCTCAACTACTTTCCGTGGCAGATTCACCACTTTGTGTGGAAAAAAAAATTCTCATCTCGGTCCTAAAAGACTTCTCCCTTATCCTTATTATCTCGGAGAAAACCTACGCAGGTCACGGGGAGAACGTACAAACTTCGTACAGACAGCACCCGTGGTCGGGATTGAACCCGGGTCTCTGGTGCTGCAAATCTATAAGGCAGCAACTCTACCACTGCACCACCGTGCCGCCCTCACCTCATGATTTTATACATCTCTATAAGATCACTCCTCAGCCTCCTGCACGCCAAGAAATAAAGTAATTTACAATCCAACGAAGGTAGACATAAAAAACTGGAGTAACTCAGCAGGTAAGGCTACATCTATGGAGAAAAGGAATGGGCAACGTTTCGGGTCGAGACCCTTCTTCAGACTGAAGGGTCTCGACCCGAAACATCGCCCATTCCTTCTCTCCATAGATGCTACCTCACCCGCTGAGGTACTCCATCTATTTGTGTCTACCTTCGATTTTACAAGCATCTGCAATTAGAAACATAGAAAATAGGTGCAGGAGGCGGCCCTTCGAGCCAGCACCGCCATTCATTGTGATCATGGCTGATCGTCCGCTATCAATAACCCGTGCCTGTCTTCTCCCCATATCCCTTGACTCCACTAGCCCCTAGAGCTCTATCCAACTCTCTCTTAAATCCATCCGGTGATTTGGCCTCCACTGCCCTCTGTGGTAGGGAATTCTATAAATTCACAACTCTTTGGGTAAAAAAGTTTTTTCTCACCTCAGTCTTAAATGACCTCCCCTTTATTCTAAGACTGTGGCCCCTGGTTTCTCGACTCACCGAACATTGGGAACATTTTTCCTGCATCTAGCTTGTCCAGTCCTTTTATAATTTTATGTTTCTATAAGATTCCCCCTCATCCTTCTAAACTCCAGTGAATACAAGCCTAGTCTTTTCAATCTTTCCTCATATGACAGTCCCGCAGGCACGTGCCATGAGTAATTACTCAGGGTAGGCACTCAGTCCGCATAAAAAAAATTAAACCGCGCATGCGCAGATTGTTCTCTCCGTTAAAAAAATAAAAACAGTGACAATTCAATTTGCCCAAGGCTTCCTAGTCTCCTTTATTCTGCATTACTGAATGGGTGGGTGGGGGGGGGGGGGGGGGGGGTGAAGGGTGATGGCAGATGGAGAGATGGAGAGATGGTGGGAAAAACGGGAGCACAGGGAATAGTTGAATCATTTGTCAACACTTGTTCAAGGGACCAATTGGGGGGAGAGTTCCTTTCACAGCGTGTGGAGAGTCTGTGCCAGGGGTAAAGTTGTGGGGAGGGCACGAGTGTTGAGAAGGAGGGTGTCGGGGATACTGCCAGTAATTCACTCACTCACCGCTACCGCAGCTCTCTGGGCGAGAAGCCACACACTGTAGCTGGGGATAGAAGCAGCGCGGGGAGCTGCGAGCGGCCACCGGGACCTGACAGCAGAACTGGCCGCCACTTCAGCGCCTTCTGCCGGCCCGCTCACCTTTGGCAGTGCTCTCCGTCGGAACACCCGTTACCTGCCGTTCGCCGACTTCCCTCATGTCAGCGGCTCCCCGCAAATCCTTAAACTCCCACAGCCGAGTAATTCGCTGTCGGAATTTAAGGACATGAGTGAGGCCAGGGAGCGGCAGGAGAGAGGTTTTTAGACGGAGCGCTGCCAGAGGTGAGCGGGGACCGACAGAAGGAGCTAACGTGGCGGCTGGTTCCCCCCCCCCCCCCCAAGGCCTCAATGTGGTGGCTTTCCACGCCTCCGTGCAAGGAGCGTCGCAAGTGGCATTATCCCAATCCCCTCATTCATAACATTCGTGCCCTCCCCGCAACTTTACCCCGGGCCAGACTCCCCAAACGCTTGGAAAGGAGCTCTCCCCCCGACCCCCACACCCCAGGAAATATGGTATTTAAAAACATCACCAAGAAATGTACTTACCACATCATTGGTACACAAGCTCCATTCTTCTCTCTTTGTTACCTAACATACACTTAAAATATTGACAAACCATATTTGAAAACCACGACAAGAAACTAGCGCTGCGGATGCTGCGCATGCGCAGTGCTGCAAAGGCAGAATTTCTGCTGCCTTCAGCCCCGCATGAAACTGACGGCTCAGGCAGTGCTGACAGCACGTGGGCTGCACAGACCTTCCCGTGTTACAAGCGCTGCGGATGAAAGGCACGGAGAATTATGCCTATCTAAGAGATAATTATGCCTCTTACATAGGCATAATTCTCCGATGCCTTTACTATTTATATTTAGTAATGACTATGTTATAATTTTAGTCAGGGTTGGCAGTGCCTACCTTGCCTACACGTGCCTGCAGTACCGCCATCCCAGGGATCAATCTCGTGAACCTATGCTGCACTGCCTCAATCACAAGGATGTCCTTCCTCAAATTAGGAGACCAAAACTGTACACAATACTCCAGATGTGGTCTCACCAGAGCCCTATACAACTGCAGAAGAACCTCTTTACTCCTGTACTGAAATCCTCTTGTTATGAAGGCCAACATTCCATGAGCTTTCTTCACTGCCTGCTGTACCTTTCAGTGACTGGTGTACAAGGACGCCCAGGTCTCGCTGTACCTCCCCCTTACCTAACCACATTGAGATAATAATCTGTCCCCTTGATTTTGCCGCCAAAGTGGATAACCTCACATTTATCTATATTATATATACAGGGACTGGCTGGTTCAACACCAACATGCACCGCTGGGGCTGCGTTCTTCACCAGCCTGCGTGTGTGAGCAGACCACCAAATAGTGCAGCACGTCATATTTCTTACAATCCAACGACATGAAAGTTAATTTCTCCAATTTCAAGTCCTACTAGTTCCACTGTTTGCATCCTTGTATCCTTTCATTATCACCTCTTCCACAGCCAACAATGGATCATTATGGGCTCCACCCTTCCTTGGTCATCTGTTGGTCTTCCTCGGCGCCGCTTTGTTCTGGCCTTTTCATACCTCCAGTTCCCTCCCCTCTACTTTCAGTCTGAAGAAGGGTCCCGACCTGAAGCGTCACCCATCCATTTTCTCCAGAGTTCCTGCCTGACCCTCTTAGTTACTTCAACACTGTGTCTAGATGTTTTGAAGAAGTTATCTATTCTGCCAATGTTGTGCAATAGAACTCAAGGTGCTGCAGCTGATGCATGGATCAGAAATAACTGATCTGAAATGGCCTGCTGCTTCTTCTTCTTGCGTTTGAGGCAGCAGATGACATGTAACGCCCTCCAGGCGCTGTAGCCAGTTCAATGTGCTGTTGTCAAGGGCCATGAGGTCTACACCTCCACCAGCGGGGCGGAGGACAGCGCAGTCGAAAATGATGTGCTGCCCTGTTTGTTGGTCTGCTCCTCACACGCAGGCTGTTGAAGAATGCAGCTCGTAGCGGTGCATGTTGGCGTTGAACCAGCCAGTCCCTGTACGGAGCCGGTTCAGGCGACCCAGTCTTTGCGGGGCAGATCAGAGCCGGGTGGGATCAGTGTCGGGTGTTCGGTCCGACAGTGAATTGCAGAGGTCTCAAAGTCTGTTCCCAGCTTGTTCGCCATGCACCTAGTGCGTTGAAACCGGAGCCACAGAGGGTCGCTGCGTGACGGGAAAAAGGCCGACGAGATGACAGGCGTTGAAGTCCCAGTTGCTGCGAATCCTGAGCAAGGTGGTGCAAAGGACATATACCACCAGGGGCGCCGAGGAGATGGCAGCCCTGCCGGCAGTTTGTTTGTTTTTTCTTTCCTTTTGTTATTTTTTAGTTTGTTAAAAGTTGGTTTTAATGTTCTTCGGTTTGTTTTATGTGGGGGGGGGGAGGGGGGAGGGGATCAGGGGAAACTTTTTTTTCAAGTTCCCACATTCAATTTTCGGATCACATTCTCCGGGCTCCACGGCCTAACTTCGCTGGAGCTGGAAGCCTCCTCGGACTGTCGTGAGCCCCACCGCGGGCCGCGGACTTAATATCGGAGCGGATCCCTTGCCTGGGATCGCTCCCACCGCGACCACTGTGGACCTACCATCACGGGCTCGCAGTCTCGGGAGAGGCTAGTCGGGAGCTCCAACGTCGCAGAAGGTTCAACCAGCCCCGACGCGCGGTTCGATCGCCCGTGCGGGGGAGCTGACATTCCCCTGATGCAGAAGCGGAACACCTCGATGCGGAGGGTCCGAACCTCGCCGGCTACGGTAGTCAAGACCATCCCGTCAATGGAGGGCTCGAGGCCCCCGACCGAGGAAGAACAAAAGGAAGAACTTGAACTTTATTTCGCCTTGAGGAATCACAGTGAGGAATGTGTAGGAGTCACTGTGGTGGATGTTCATGTTAAAATGTGGTTTAAGTATCTGAAAAGGAAAAAAAATGTAGGGTGGAAAAAAAGAGCAGGGTGACGGGGCTAACTGAATTGCATTGACACAGATAGAGCACAGTGCTAAATAGCCGCCGCCTGTGATATAATAATTTTCTGATTCTGTGGAGCAGGCATCTGTCATTTGGCAGAACACTCAGCTGTGGGAAAGTATACATTTGCAACTCATAAATCAACATACTTGATAAAGGCTCATCTGTCTAAATGACGAGTTGACAAACCTCAAATGATCTTCACTGTTAATCACTGATCACGACATCAGTGGAGGTAACATTGATTGAACTATCATTGAACTGTTACCCTATTCTAACCATAGGAAAGCCCGAGTAAGGATCTTTGATAGTTCTTGGAACATTTCCATTGCAAATGACATTCAAATCAAACAACATTAGTACAATGTTCTATGTGATGAGTTATCAGATGAATTTGATCTTGGAGTTTCAACACACCGTCAGCTCTATCCATTGTAGAGATCGCATATGCACTGCTTGCATTCACTGGCATCTATACAAGATTGACAGATGGGTTTATTGCTATTAGAAAGGTATCAAGCACAAGCTACATGTTATTGACCTTTGTTCACAGTCAGTTCCACAACCATACCACAGGATTTTGTTGAAGAAGGAACTGCAGATGCTGGAAAATCGAAGGTAGACAAAAGTGCTGGAGAAACTCAGCGGGTGCGGCAGCATCTATGGAGCGAAGGAAATAGGCAATGTTTCGGGCCGAAACGTTCCCCATTTCCTCTGCTCCATAGATGCTGCCGCACCCGCTGAGATTCTCCAGCACTTTTGTCATACCACAGGATTCCTTTGTTCACAAAAAAAACTTCAACACTTGTTAACTCATATTAGTGAAAGAGTTGAAAAATTAACGGCATGGGCTGCATCTGTCGGCTGGCAATGAACAGAAAAGATCAAATCCAGGTTTACATCTGTATTGATGCGTACAACCAATCAAAGGTGGCAATACAACACAAGCAAATAATGAAATTATTAGTCAATAGTTCCAAAGCTAAATACTGGGGAACAGATTGAGATTGCAGACGAATCTCGCTATCTAAAGGGCCTGTCCCACTTAGGCAGCGACTTTTGCAAGTGCAGGCGACTGTCATAGTCTTGTTGAATCGCCGAAAAAGTGAATGTATCAAACGCATCCTATAACTGTGTAGAATACATCCTACGACTATGTGGGGCAAGCTACGACTAAATCGCCGATGCACTCGTGACAATTGGCGACCCGATAGTGGGGACTGAAGACGACCACCTTCGACTTACCGACGACTACAGCCAAGATCACAGAAAGCAAGCTACGACAAGGTACGACTGTATAGTCGTTAGATCACCTAAAAAAAATGACGTTCGATTTTTCAAACATGTTCTTTTAAATTCATCGTATTGCTCGTTCGAGATGTATAAAAATAAAATCCTTTTAAATGCAGTGCATTTGAAGTGCTTGTGTCTGTTTTCTTCATCAAAATAAATGCGAAAAGTCAAACTTTAAAGACAGTGCATTCCTTCCTTGCGTTTGTGTGTTTCAATTATCTCAATATATGAGAAATGAAATATGAGATAAGTGATGATATGAGGGACTACTCTGAAAAAGAATGATATTCATACATCAATTTGAGGTTAAAAAGTTAGGGATTTCCTTTATTGGTAATTAAACATACAAAAGCCTTATAAAAATTTTTTTTTTAAATGTTGATAACAGCCTGGTGGATGGTGTTGAGGGTTGTGCCGTGCCCCTGCGCTGAAGCCTTCTCCTCGGAGCCATGTCTCACATCATCTGATCCACTGAAAGAAAAATTGCGCAAAGACCACGCACTGGAATGACAGCGCATTACGTGCTGGTGTTTACATACCTTTTTCCCGCAATGAGCCAATGAAAATGACCGGTCAGCAAACGCGATTAACTAAGACTACCTACGACCATCACGACTACCTACAATAACATGGCGACCCCACTACGACTAGACCTACAAAACGACAAAAGTAGCGATTTTCTCCTTGGCGACCAATTTTTGGTCGCAGAAAAATGTTCAACATGTTGAAAATCTTTCGCCAACCGTACTAAGGCCGTGACTAGTTCCCAGAATGCAGGAACTCCTCCCGACCATGAAGGAGACCACCTGCAACCATGTGGCGATCTTGTGGTGAGCGCAGTCTCCCCTAAACTCGCCAAAGAAGTCGCTTAAGTGGGACAGGCCCTTAACAGTTTCTCTGATCAAGAACCTCAACTTCAAAGTGAGCACAGCTCTGTTGATTCTGAATCTCCAAGGATTAGAAAGCACACTGAATATCAGCCATGACATACAACAGAGGCCTTTGCAGAAAATGAGATACTAATGTGATGACGAAAATATACGTCAAATTCAAACTACAATCTCATGTTGCAAAGGTAAGCACTTGCTTAAATGAGCAGTGTCAAATTCTCTGGTCAGTACAAGGTGCAAAGAAAGTCCAAACTATTTTGAGCAACACAGTGGTGCAGGGGTAGAGTTACTGCCTTACAGCATGAGAGACCTGGGTTCAATCCCGACTTTGGGCCTGTCTGTATGGAGTTTGTACGCTCTCCCTGTGACTGCATGGGTTTTCTCTTGGTGCTCCGGTTTCCTCTCACATTTGAAAGCCGTACAGATTTATAGGTCAAGTGGCTTTGGTAAAATTGTAAGTTGTCCCTAGTATAGTGCTAGTGCACAGATGATCGCTGGTCGGCGCGGATTCAGTAGACTGAAGAGTCTGTTTCCGCTCTGTGTCTCTCAAGTCTACAGATTGTTAATGTTCCAAACCCTACCTGCGTGTGTATAAAGTTTGCAGTTGCTTGGGCTCATTCACACTCATTGTTTACAAATCATTCCTTATATGGCTATGAAAGCTCAATGCTTAACATCGTAGGGTACAATCATAATGTTTCATTTCAACCAGAGAATTTCAATCTGCCTGATTACCTTTCTTGTCATTCCATCCCTTAAGCTGGTCAGAATAAAGGTTGCAAAATGTACATCATTTACGTGAGTATGAATGCAAGTAACGAAAACATTGACAGAGTGAAATCGAAACCACAAAACCAAATAACGCTCCATTGTAAACAAACAGAAATTCAGTAACAAAAAATGGAAGCAGAGAAACGGCTCTCATATACTATTGCACAAAGACTATGCGATTTGCTTGAAGCTTATATTTAACTCATAATTATATTTATCCCTGATCTTGTGCTGTGAAGGAATCGCATTGCATCCCGCAGTCGCTAATGGAAAACATTGCAGATATTGTTCATGAAGCCCATCACAAAATCTTGAAAACTACGTAATTGTTAGGGAAAAGGTGTTGTTCTTTGAAACAGAACATTTGGCTGAACACAAAAATTAACAAACATGCACTGGATGAAGCAACCATAATGTGAAATCTTCAAGAACTTACAGGGGCGACACAGTGGCGCAGCAGTGGAGTTGCTGCCTCACAGCACCAGACACCCGGGTCTGATCCTGACTATGGGTGCTGCCTATATGAAGTCTGCATGGATTTTCTCCAGGTGCTTTGGTTTCCTCCAACACTCCAAAGATGTAGAGGTTTGTAGGTTAATTAGCTTCTGTAAACTGTCCCTGATGCGTTGGATAGAACTAGTCTATGGGTGATCGGTGGTCGGCGTGGACTCCGTGTGCCATGGGCCTGCTTACATGCTGTCTCATAGAAACATAGAAAATAGGTGCAGGAGGCTATTCGGCCCTTCGAGCCAGCACCACCATTCATTGTGATCATGGCTGACCGTCCCCTATCAATAACCCTTGCCTGTCTTCTCCCCATATCCTTTGACTCCACTAGCCCCTAGAGCTCCATCTAACTCTCTTAAATCCTTCCAGTGACTTGGAACTGGAGTTCCACTGCCCTCTGTGGCAGGGAATTCCACAAATTCACAACTCTCTGGGTGAGAAAGGTTTTTCTCACCTCAGTCTTAAATGACCTCCCCTTTATTCTAAGTGTAGCCCCTGGTTCTGGACTTGCCCCACGTTGGGAACATTTTTCCTGCATCTAGCTTGTCCAGTCCTTTTATAATTTTATATGTTTCTATAAGATATCCCCTCATCCTTCCAAACTCCAGTGAATACAAGCCTAGCCTTTTCAATCTTTCCTCATTTGACAGTCCCGCCATCCCAGGGATCAATCTCATGAACCTACGCTGCACTGCCTCAATCACAAGGATGTCCTTCCTCAAATTAGTCTCTCTAAACTGGATAAAGTGTTGGAGTTCCCCAAAAGACCATGCGCTACTGACAGGATTGATCTTGCAAATCGTAATGCTGGTTAACATTCCTTTTAATTACTGCAAATGATTAAAGATTTCCCATTGCAGGAATCATTGGATATATTTCCTTGAACGCTACCATCCCGAAACTTAATGATGTCCTTGCACTGTTTGATGTTCCATAAAGAATGTGAGAAAATAAGGATTGAATAATGCAGTCATAACCTCAGTAGCTTATCTTGCATCAAAAATTATACCCTTCATTCTGTATCTGTTTACTGTTGGCAGCTTGATTGTAATCATGTAGAATCTTTTCGCTGACTGGATAGCACGCAACAAAGCTTTTCTCTGTACCTCAATAGACACGCGACAATAACAAACAAAATTAAACATACTTTATACACGACACACACAAAAAAAAGTCGTTCTCCCTAGCACTGCCCATAGTAAATTTACTAAGATCGAGAGATTTACGCCAATGCTGCAGAACAGCATCCACATTTTCAATGCCAAATAGAAATCATGGAAATAAGTCTATTGTTTGTAGCAAAACTAGAGAGCATCACCACCTTGCACAATGCAAATATAAGATTCATTTTTAAGCAATGTATGCGATTGACACCCATCAACAGAAGCTGGACAAAATCAAGACAGACAGCATGAACGCAAATGCAGGAAACATTTGAAATTCGGAATTACTCTGTTAGAGCCTTGGGATAATTTTCAGAAAGCAATAACTATACAGATATGAAAGCAAACCTATACGATGTGCAGCTATTTGCAGTGACTGCCACTAAAGGATCCATGATCACAGAACGGCATGGTTTGCAAAGCATGACATGAAACATGTTAACCCTCAAAATGGCTCAAAACGCCATCCACTGGGAGAAGTGAAATGGATAAGCTTAAAACTTAAATGGAGGAATCCCAGTTTTATGTTGCTGACCACCTTTGTCATCCCGACAACAAACTCTACTTGTATCCAAAACACCACAAAGCATTATCAAATAATATCAATACATATAGCAGTCAGGGACTTCCCAGGTTTCTGAAAGACAATCAGAACATTTACTTCAATAAACAGGAGATGAAGTGATTATTTTATTGCTCTCATGCTTTATTTCTAAATTTCCTTTTTAAGAACACTATGTACTAGCTCGCTTAAGGTTGTTTTATACTTCTGAGCATGCCTAGTAACCTGGGTGTGGCAATAATGAAAATATCCATTGCTTACACTGTCTTCAACAATGAGTGTACAATACATCATCGATGCAAAGGCCAAATATTTGCAGTTGGCAGACAAAAAAGTGACAGCAGGAATATAATTCAGGAAATGTGTTGTTTACTTTGACCAAGAAAAATTAGTTAAATTTAGTATTTTTGAATGAGCGACCAGTAAAACTAGTGCGCAACTCAGGCCGCAGGTTAAAAAATGCAGATACAATAAACAGTTTGAAAGGCACATTGCACATTATTGCAGGGTGGGGAGCATAGATTGGTGTTGGAGTACTAAAGTCCGGCTGTGAAATCACACGTGTAGTACCATGTGCAATGTAGGTTTCCGCACCCATGAAAAGAAATTCCTTGCAGGTTGGTAGAGACATAGTCATTGAGTGATACAGCGGGGAAACAGGCCCTTCGGCCCAACTTGCCCACACCAGCCAACATGTCCCAGCTACACAAGTCCCACCTGCCTGTGCTTGGTCCATATCCCACCAAACCAGTCCTACCCATGTACCTGTCTAACGGTTTCTTAAACTTTGGGATAGTCCCAGCCTCCTCTGGCATCTTGTTCCATACACCCACCACTCTCTAGTTCTGGCAACATCCTCGTAAATCTTCTCTGAACTCTTTCAAGCATGACAATATTTTTCCTATGACAGGGTGTTGAGAACTGAACACAATACTCTAAATACCAACGTCTTATACAACTGCAACACAACCTCCCAACTTCTATACCAAATACGCTGACTGATGAAGTGCCAGAAGCCTTTTTGGCCACCTTATCTACCTGTGACTCCACCTTCAAGGAACCATGCACCTGCATGCCTAGATCTCTCTATTGTACAACACTCCCCAGAGACCAACCATCCACCATGTAGATCCTGCCCTTGTTAGACGTCCCAAAATACAAAACCTCACATTTCTCTGTATTAAATTCCATCAACCATTCCTCAACCCACCTGGCCAATGGATCAAGATCATGTCGCAATCTTTCACAACCCGCAAAGACACCCACTTTTGTATCATTAGCAAACTTGCTAATCTTGCCCTGTATGTTCTCATCCAAATCATGGATGTAGATGACAAACAGTAACGGACCCAGTAGCGAACCCCGAGGCACAACACCAGTCACAGGCCTCCAGTCCATGAAGAAACCTTCCACCATCACCCTCTGCTTCCTTCCATGAAGCCAATTTGCTATTGATTCAGCTATCTCTCCTTGGATCCCATGCGATTTAACCTTCCAGAGCAGCCTACCATGTGGAATCTTGTCAAATGCCTTACTGAAATCCATGTATATAACATTTACAGCTCTGCCCTCATCGACCTTTTTGGTCACGTCTTCAAAAAGCTCAGATTTGTGAGACACGACGTTTCACGTACAAAACCATGCTCACTATCCCTAATCTGACCATGTCCTTCCAAATGCCTGTATAACCTATCCCTCAGAATATTCTCTAGTAACTTCCCAACTACAGATGTTAAGCTCACAGGCCAATAGCCCCCAGTATTTTCCCTGCAGCCCTCCTGGAATGGAGGCACAACATTTGCCACCCTTCAGTCTTCGATTGGTAAACTGCTATTCACTAAACTGATTCCTGGGATTAGAACATGATCTGACAAATTAGAGAATGTTTCTTTGCTTGCTGCAGTTTATAATAATGAAGAGTTGTTACATTGAAATAACATTGTGAAATAAGGGCCTGCTTCTTTTCACCAGAATCTTATAAAAAACACACAATTGCCCGATAGCTGGGGCTGGCAGTGCAGAAAAAAGAGGGTAAAACGCCTTTGTTTTCCAGCATGATACTAAAGATCAGGTGAGCTTTTAGCTGAAATAAGCAAGGATATTACTGCTTGATGTGTTCCCGTCATGTCACATGACGGCTGGCCATCCCAAATACATTTATGCCTGCAAGCCTTAGAGAATAGTAAGCTATACCAGAAGTAATGACAAGATGCAATACAATAAAAGTTGCACTGATGCATGGCAGCAAATATACACAAACTGAGTGCTTGAACAGGTCGCCAACCATACAAGAACAATGACAAATGGAAAACAAACACAAAATAGGCTGGGGCACAAAAGTGCACTTATAAGTGACTTAAGGGAGATATGGCTTCTCCAGGATTGGTGCTGAAATATCCACGACTGAATAACGATAAAGGAAATCTACTAAAGGGCCATAAATTGGAAGTCATTCGAAAATGCGATGTTCTATGAGCAGGGTGCCAAGTGAAATGTAAAGGTGCAGATAAAAAGTTGAACAAAATTTACTTCCTCTAGTGGTGTAAATTATTTCACAATGGATGGGGATTATACAGTGAACACATGACAAAGTTCATTTACTGACAGAAGACGTCTGGAAAAACTGCCATTTTAACAACATCTGGCAGACCATCTTATCTCATCATTCCATGGTTTCCTGTTATGCAATGCAAAAAAAGTGGCAATTTTCAACAAGACTATTAGCAACGTTTCATCCATCATTAATCTAATGGAAACTACTCAAGCATTTCCGCTGGTTAAAGGACAATAGACCACCTCAGTAAAATCCCTGTGTTTGTATTTGTAAATAACAGCTCATATCTGGTGGGAACAGCCCATTCAGCCTCACCCTTATCCTGCTGAAACATCTTGCAAAAACTAGATTGCCCTGGACAACAACTTATTTCTATTTTTGTCCTGCTTGCTAAGCATTGGACAGTGTTACAAAGATGAGAGTGCTGATAATTACGTGGTCTGAAAATCGTGTGTGATGAGAGACAATGCAAAGCTGTAGGAAGAAAGTGAAAGGCCAGCCCAGGGCTTCACTGAGAGAATAAGTACAATAATACAGGCAGTTATACAAACCAAGCTACTTCTGAAGGCCACTCAGGTTTAATCAGAAAAATACATAAGCACAAACAAAAATTTCATAAAAAGCCAACTGAGAGCGGCACGGTGGCGCAGTGCCTTACAGCGCCCGAGGCCCGGGTTCAATCCCGACTACAATTGCTGGCTGTACGGAGTTTTATGTTCTCCCTGTGACCCCGTGGGTTTTCTCCAAGATGTTGGGATTTCTCCGACATCTTTGGTTTCCTCCCACACTCCAAAGATGCACAGGTTTGCAGATGAATTGGCTTGATGTGTAAATTGTCCCTAGTGTAGTGTTAATGTGTGAGGATCACTGATCGGTGTGGTCTCGGTGGGCCTGCTTCCGCGCTGTCTCTCTAAACTAAACTGCTCATACATTCCTAATATCCATAAAAGATGCTAGACAGTTTTCCATCATGTTCAAATGTAGACACAAAATGCTGGATTAACTCATCACCGGCGTCATTTACAATTGCTACGCGGCTGACGGGCCCGGCCAGTGGGAGCGCAATGCGTAGGCTCGACGGCCACGCTGACTCACAAAGTATAAAGTAGAGTATAAAGCAAATTCAAGTTTTTATAGGGAATTACTTTGTCAAATCGAACGACACTTGCCACTGCACACCCCAGGCGAATAAGGCATCCCTACAATTGTAGCGCTACCGTGTACCGTTATGGGTGTATTTCAGGCATATAGAGGCATGCAGAAAAAAATGTCACTTGTTCGCTATTTTTAAAGTTTACTAAGGGAAATACTTTTATCAAATTGAACGAAACTTGCTAACCGCAGGGTAATGGTGAGTAAGGTGGGCCAAAAATTGTTGCGCTATCATGTACTGGTTTGGCTGTATTTCGGGAACAAACAAACATACATACAAGATGAGAGTATCACTTACAGATTATTGATACATTTATATACTGCACGCTCCATGTGCTGATTTTTCTGAATTATAAAGAAAGTCTCTGGAATAATTTTAAGTTATCTCAATGTTTTTTTTTAATTCTCTACCACTTCCAAGTAAACACAACATAAAATTAACATCCACTTCATCTTTTGCAAGGGGAAAAATCTCTCCTCTATATTCACCCAGGCACCCCAAACCTATAATCAGACCATTTGCAGACAAGTGACTTACTTGGGGAAAAATACAAATCTGTGTAATCACACATACTGTAATTACCAATGACATTCCAAGGCCATGTTCTCAAAACGCATGAATATATATCTCTTAAATAACAAGGTTTCACACAGTCAGAGATGAAACGGTGTAATTTATAACATTTATCATGTCATTATGTTTTAAACAATTGAACACTATCAGCGACTCAAGTACAGCTGGTTGCTCTGAGATTGTAATTAGAACATTTCAAAAGAAATTATGAGGCTTAAAGATGGTTAAAATAGAAATGTTTTTTTTTTTGTTTTAATCACCTGTTGGTGTAAAAAAAAACTCTAAATATTTTCCCTTGTGCAAACAGCTCAACAAGACAATGACAATATTTAGCAGGTTTGAATGCAATAGCTTCTGCCTATGCACAATCAAAGACACAATAAAATAGAAAACAAATCTCCCCATCATACCAAATGTAAATCATTTTTAAGACTCATCTCAACAAAATATCATTTTGCCTCCTCCATTTTCAAAGTGATCTGGTGCAATGCAATCTGGTAAAAACGTCCTCATCAGGCAAGAGGCACAGAAAATCGAAAACACATACAGTATCCTCCATAATGTTTGGGACAAAGACCCATCATTTATTTATTTGCCTCTGTACTCCACAATTTGAGATGTGTAATAGGAAAAAATCACATGTGGTTAAAGTGCACATTGTCAGATTTTAATAAAGGCCATTTTTATACATTTTGGTTTCACCATGTAGAAATTACAGCAGTGTTTATACATAGTCCCCCCCCCCCCCCCCCCATTTTAGGGCACCATAATGTTTGGGACACAGCAATGTCATGTAAATGAAAGTAACGTTTAGTATTTTGTTGCATATCCTTTGCATGCAATGACTGCTTGAAGTGTGCGATTCATGGACATCACCAGTTGCTGGGTGTCTTCTCTGGTGATGCTCTGCCAGGCCTGTATTTCAGCCATCTTTAGCTTATGCTTGTTTTGGGAGCTAGTCCCCTTCAGTTTTCTCTTCAGCATATAAAATTGGGTTCAGATCGGGCGATTGACTACGCCACTCAAGAATTGACAATTCTTTAGCTTTGAAAAACTCCTTTGTTGCTTTAGCGGTATGTTTGGGATCATTGTCTTGCTGTAGAATGAACCGCCGGCCAATGAGTTTTGAGGCATTTGTTTGAACTTGAGCAGATATGATGTGTCTATACTATGTGCTACTACCATCAGCAGTTGTATCATCAATGAAGATAAGTGAGCCAGTACCTTCGGCAGTCATATATGCCCAGGCCATAACACCCCCACCACCGTGGTTCACAGATGAGGTGGTATGCTTTGGATCTTGGGCAGTTCCTTCTCTCCTCCATACTTTGCTCTTGGTACCACTTTGATATGTTAATCTTTGTCTCATCTTTTGCGGCTAATCAGTGATTTGCATCGTGCAGTGTAGCCTCTGTATTTCTGTTCATGAAATCTTCTGCGGACAGTGCTCATTGACAAATCGACACCCGATTCCTGAAGAGTGTTTCTGATCTGTCAGACAGGTGTTTGGGGATTTTTCCTTATTATAGAGAGAATTCTTCTGTCATCAGCTGTGGAGGTCTTCCTTGCCCTGCAGCTCCTTTATCATTTACTCCACCCATCTGCCAATCACCCCCTCATCTGCATCCACTAAGCACTTGCCAAGCTTTGCCCCATGCCCACATTTCTACCAGCTCTCTACCCTCTATTCCATTTGTCTGTAGAAGGGTCCTGACCCAAAATGCCACCTGTCTATTCACTCTATTATAGATGCTTTACACTTTACTGGGTAGGCTTACATTCAATAATATTGGAAACTACAGGACTTTTTTTTTAAACTTTGGTTCCTGAACATTAAACTGTGTCATCCCAAAATACTTCTTTAAAACCTTCCCAAATAATCCATTACCGTATTTCAATCTTTTTTCAAGCTTTCATCTTTTTCTCTGATGATATCCTAATGACAGACTATAGGGGATATGTTTTGAGAGTTGCATAAATATAATCTATTATTTAAGAAATTTACATGCCAAAGGCTTAAAACTTAACATCTCTATAGCTTTGAAAAGAAAATAATGTCTCACGTTGCCAGAATCGTATGCAGTTATCAAATACATTGACAAATATGTGGAAGGCTTTTAATGAATGGAATGCATGATCCATCTTGGTACAGGTAGTAAGCAATAAAAGATGTATATTCTTTTAGGAAGGAGATGAGCAGAAATTTCTTTAGTCAGAGGCTGGTGAATCTGTGGAATTCGTTGCCGCAGAAGACAGTAGAGTCCGTCAGTGGACATTTCTAAGGCAGAGATAGATAGATTATTGATTAGTACAAGTGTCAAAGGTTATGGGGAGAATACAGGAGAATGGTATTAGGAGGGAGAGATAGATCATCCATGATTCAGTGGCGGAGTAGACTTGATGAGCCGAATGGCTTAATTTTACTCCTATTCCTTATGACCTATATTTGCATTGGTTAGCAGAAGTCCATTAGAATCAAGACAGACAGAAGAAGACTGGAGTAACTCAGCTGGTCAGGCATCATCTCTGGGAAAAAAAGAATAGGTGACGTTTCGGGTCGAGACCCTTCTTCAGACTGAGTCTGGGGAAAGAGGAACGAGAATCAATGTATTTTTTGTATCTGTTATAGTATCTTCTCCAAAAATCGAGAGATTATATTACACCGACAGGCATTCTAACCTGCACAACCAGCGCATGAACATGCTGGTTATTTCCCGGTCAGTCATTCTTCAATTAATAACTCGTGGCACCATTACATGTTAAATGTTTTCTATCAACATCTATCAGAAGTTTTTTTTGTCATCTTTAGAATTACACTTTATTAGATCCTGCAAATAAATAAGCTACCGTTTATATTTAATTTGTGATTGTATTTCAGATTAGGAATGCTTCATTTGATTATCATTGCTCTTTTTGTTTTGTCAATATTGAATTCATTCCAAATACAATGGTCAAAGGCAATGGCATCAGAGTTCATAACATTTGGCTGAAGGAAATTGTACAACCACTGTCCAGGATCAGCTACAAGAAGCCTGATAATCAAGGTTGTAAAGTGGTAGAAATAAATGTTAAGAATTGGAGAGCAGCAGGCGATATAGCCCCTTTGGCCTTCTGCACTAATCAATAAGATCATGGCTTACCCAATCTCGACCTGACCCCAATCTAGATACTTTCCTACCTTCTCCCCTCATATTCCTCCCCATCTCATAACTCGGAACTCCATTCTCACTCACAGATCTCGTCTTGAAACTGATTATTTTATCTTCACAATTCTCAGGGATGGCAAATAGGCGACGCTATTTTCTGAAATCGATCCCCTACTCCCACAATGGTTCTAAATTCCCCAATAAGAGGAAGCTTTCTTATCGTGACTTCTTTGAATCAATGGTTTCAATAAGATCACCTCTTATACGTCTTAACATATTGATGTGTCCAACATAATTAATCTTCGATGCAAGTACATTCCTCACAGAAATAAGATGACTAAAACTGGAAGCAGCAACCAAGATATAGTCTCATCAACACAGTGGCGCAGCAGTATAGTTGCTGCCATGCAGCGCCAGGGACCCGAATTTGATCCTGACTACAGGTGCTGTCTGAAGGGAGCATGTACATCCTCCCAATGACCAGTGTCGGTTTTCTCATGGTGCTCCGGTTTCCTCCCACATTCCAAGGACGTACAGGTTTTGTAGGTTAGTGGACCTGGTAAAATTTTAAGTTGTCCCGAGTGCATGTTGGGTAGTGTTAGTGTGCAGGGATTACTGGTCGGCGCAGACTCGGTGGTGTATGTCTAAACTAAAACTGAACTAAACACCCTATGCAGTTGTCACAGGTTTTCTCCAAGATTATTCTCCATTACTCTTCAGACTTTAGAGATACAGCGTTGAAACAGGTCCTACGGCTCACCGGGTCTACGCCGACCAGCGATCACCCCGTACACAAGCATTATCGTACACACTAGGGACAACTTACAATTTTACCGAAGCCAATTAACCTACAAACCTGTACATCTTTGGAGCGGGTGAAAACTGGAGCAAACCCACACGTTCACAGGGAGAACGTACAAACTCCGCAGACAGCACCTGTAGCCAGGATCGAACACGGGTCTCTGGCGCTATGAGGCAGTAGCTCTACTGCTACGCCACTGTGCTGCCCCAATGTGCCGTTCCTGCCATCCTATTACATATTGCACCTGCAACCCAATTCTGGGTTTCAAAAGGATGTTCTATATTGAATGGTTTTCTGTAAACTTTCTCCAGTTCAATATTCTATTTTATTTTTATTCTCTCAATATAATGGACCCCATTTCTATGACTTCATATGTGGTCCGCTAGGACCAACATCCAGATGAGGAAGGGAGTGGTTGCAAGGAACAAACCTTGGGGGAATTCCAAAGATTTCATTTTCAAATGCTTTTGGATTCTTTGCATCTTACCCAATAACCACATGCTCAGTTCACGTGCCAAAACTGAAAATGCATGGCAGTTTTCTTAACAGTTAATATTACAACCTACAAACGACTAATGTAATAGAAATGTAAAATTTATTAAGTCAATCCCAAGCAAGTCTAGTTACGAAAATAGATTTCCTAGTTTTTCCCAGTTCTAAAGATTACTTCTCCTCCTCCTCCCACTCCTCTCTCCCCCCCCCCCCCCCCCCATTCCCCCTCAACGACCAAAAGTGTCATAACAAAAAAAACATCCATGCTGGTGAACTATTATTCTTCAGAGCGGACAAGATTGAATATAGTTCAACTTTATAGTTCACAATCATGCCAAAGATATAAAGAGATTACTATTAAAGATTCAAAATTGTGCATTAAGTGCTCAGAGCAAAATCTTGTAAGTAAAAATGTTATGCCATTGATGACTTGTATCATTTATGAATAGAACCTAAACCAATTGTCAAATTTGGTTTAAGCTGTACAAAAAAATTCCATCAATGACATAACCTTTTTTCCTTTCATTAAACATGTGAACCATTGACATCTAGCAATTTTTCGCATCATGTTCGGGCCAAGTGCAGGCAAATGGATTAAACCAACTGATACAAACTAGCGTAGGTCGGCACTTAGATGGTCGGCATGGACGTATTGGGCTGATGGCCCTGCTTCCATATGACCATATTTATCCTGCAGTAGAAATAAAATCAACTCACTGGATTGATCTACAAATTTAAAGTTTATTTAGAATCACCAGACAACCGCAATCATAAATATTAGTTAAACAGTTTTACAACCTTTCCCCTTCCTCATCAACTACCAAATAACTCAGCAAAAGAACAATTTAAGCAGATGCATTGTTAAATATTGCACTAAAACAGTTAAGACAACACAACTTTTAACATATCATATTCATGATGAAGTTGTTACATTACAACATTTAGATTTATAGTACAAAAGCATGGGGGCAGGGGTGTTGCAGGTTGCAAATTACAAATTGCAAATTATAACCAGAGTTCTATTTACATTAACATAAATAATGACAGCTTAATGTACATGCTCCTTTGCATTTCCAACTCAATATGAAAATGTGTAATTTTGTTAGTTCGCCAGTCAAAAGATAATACTATTTCCTTGTTCCCACAATGCAACTTTCAAAAACACATGCCACCTAGTTAAATATTTCTAGTCAATCTCTAATCAAGGTCATTGCTTGCTTAAGCTGGCCCTCTGTATTTTTAGTGAACACAAGCAACTGCAGGTGCTCTTTGCTAATATCACTTTTAATCTGAAATGTGCACATACCCTGCAGGCACCAGCCTATTCTAGATAACAGTGTACCGTCAGAGCAAAACTAAAATCAAGCAAAAGAAAACTCTGCAAAATATACCAAGATATAAAATGTGCACAATATTTTTGGACTTAAACTAATGCACATATAAAAAACACAATTACGCAGATATTTGTACATTCTTTTTACTGAAAGCAGCATAAAAAGGTAAATGTAATAAATACCCTGCAAGAAAGAGACCAGTAGTTTGAACAATAATTATCCCAGGGAGTGTCATCCAGTACAGCTTATAACCCAGCTTATAACCCAAAACTCACTCTCCAAGCCAATGCTAATGGTGTCGGAGGTTACGGGGAGAAGGCAGGAGAACGGTATTAGGAGGGAAAGATAGATCAGCCATGATTGAATGACGGAGTAGACTTAATGTGCCAAACGACCTAATTCTGCTTCTATCACATGATCTAATGCCAAGTATCAGTGAAAGGTTACAGAAGACGACTCTGTATAAGAATGTCATTTACATAAACTGTGCAACCATTATGAAAAAACACTTCAGTTAATCTCATTCCCCATCTTCTTCCCCATAACATTCTTCAAGTATTAATACAGTGCTTCTTTGAATCTGCCTCCACACTTTGCTAGAAGTGCAATCCAGATCCTTAGTTTTCGCTGCAGTTTTTTTTTCTCACTTCACTCATTGCTCTTTACTATGTCTTCTGGTTTCTGACCTCCCATCAGTAGGAGCATCCTCCCTACTAATCTATTCTGAACATCTACTCTGCCTGAACACTTCAATATTTAAATATCTCTTTCAAATATGTTCTCAAAGTCCTGTTTTTCAGGGTGAATTATCCAAGTTTCTCCAGTCTTTGCTTCAACCCTGGAATAAATACATCGCTTCTGTGAGATAAGGCCTTCCCTTCATTAAATGTGATGAGAAATATTGGACATAATATTCCACATATGGGCCAATTGGTATTTTATGTAATTAATCTTAACTTCCTTGTACCATTTATAAAGTTAAAGGAATTAAAGTAAAGCTTTTAAAACTGATCATAAAGTTAATCACAAGTGGTGACTTTTGTACAACTACCCCAATTGTTATTTCTTGACCATTTTAGAAACATTCCTGATATTTGTAACTAAAGTCAGATCTTCATTTCTTGGAGTTTAGAAGAATAAGGGATAAACGTATTGAAAATTTAAGATTCTGAGGAAGCATGTCAGTGTAGGTGTTTAAGTGTTTATTTGTCATATACATCATATATGAACCAGGAAAATAACATTTTTACTTACAGTACATTACAGGCACATGAGATGCAACAACAATAAATCATTAATTATTCCAAGTGAACCAGGCTACCATAGTGCAAAAGCCAAAGTACATAGAGCAACCAGAGTAGTGTGAAGTGCATAGTGGTTCAGTGCTGAGGCAAGACTCTGGGTAGGATTGTGCACGGGGGTTCAAGAATCTCATGGTGCATAGGAAGCAGCTGTTCTTGAACCACGAGGTATTGGTTCTCAGGCTCCAGTTTCTCTCTCTCGATGGTAGCAGTGAGAAGGGAGCGTGCCTTGGGTGGAGTGGGTTTCTGACGTTATTAGCGGCCTTCTTGAGGCAGCGCTACCTCTGGATCCCTTCAATGGGAGGGACATTAATACCCATGGTGGATTAGGCAATTTCAATCATGTTCTACAGCCCCCTTCATTCTTGAGCATTCGAATTACTAAACCAGATCATAGCGCAACTAGTCAGTACACTCTCCACCATAAACCTAAAGAAATTTCATCAGAGTAATTGGCAACAGGCCGAATTTACTCAGACGTCGGAGGAAGCCGAAGCATTGGTGAGAGTTCTTCGTCAATGCCTTGCCCTGAGCACAGGAAGAATCATAAGAGATGTGTACACACAGGAACTCAAAGCTGTTAACTCTCTCCACCACCAGCCTACCTTTGAAGAAAAGTGCATAATCCCTTGACTTTCCCTTTGTGATATCAACAATCAGCTACTTGGTTTTGCTAACGCTGAAAGCAAGATTGTTATTTTGGCACCACTCAACCACATTATCGATCTCCCTTCCATATATCATGTCTCGCTGTTACCAATTATTTGGCCTTTGACAGTGGCATCGTCGGCAAATTTAAAGATAGTGTTGGACTCTGGCTACATAACCTTGGGTAGAGTAGTCAGGGGTCTAAATATGTAGCCCTGAGGTGCCCCTGTGTTGATGGTCATTGAGGAGGAGGTGCTGCCACCAATCCATACTCAGTAGAGACCCAGTACCCTGAGCTGACAGAAATGATCGCACTGAATGCCAAGCTGTGCCCGAGTTCCTGTTGTCCAAGTGGTCCACAACAGAGTGCAAACCCATTGAGCTCATATCCGCTGCCGATCTGTCGTTGCTGTAGGTGAAATGAAGTGGGCTCTGGTCATAACTGATACAGGAGTTAATTTGCAACAATACTAAACTCTTGAAGCACTTCATCACAATGAACAAGAGTGCCACCAATCAGTCCTCATTGAAGCAAATCACCTAGCTCTTCTTGAGCTAGGATACTACGGATGCATTTTGAAGGTAGGTAGGGACCTCGGGCCACAGAAGTGGATGGTTGAAGATGTCCATAAAAATCTCCACAGGTTTTGAGAATGCGACCAGACGTTTTTCGGAGGGTTCACCTCGTGAAGAACTCTGTCTTGTTGAAATGTTTCTTTGGTTTAGTTTATTATTGTCACGTGAACCATGGTCTTATGTTGCGTGCTATCCAGTCAGCGGAAAGACTATGCTTACAATCATGCCGTTTACATTGTACAGATGCAGGATAAAGAATAACGATTAGTGCAAGATAAAGTCGAGTAATGTGAAAACGAGGGGCATAGCTACAAGATAAGGAGCATTTGTTTTAAAAGAGGTGCTGAGGAATTTCTTCTTACAGGAAATGATGAATTGCAGGAATTCTGGAAAGTTGGGGAGGTTGGATCCCTAGAGATATTTATAAAGGGGGCAGATAAATCTTTGAAAGATCTATCAATTCAGTGCCATTGGGAACTGGCACAGAGAAAGAGTTGAGGACTGGGGTAGATCAGCCATGATTATGTACAACCTTCCACACAAGTTTCAGCTTGTAGATTTCAGTTTATCAAAAGAAGATGATGCATGTAAACACTCCAGACCCCGACTGGCTGCAAACCTACCCACATTACTTGGCCTCCGGTATTCCCAACGGGAAAACTGGCTCTGGTTACACATCCACCCCACACCCCAAGTATTCGCAACACCAATCCTCACCACATACCGACTGTTGATATTTTACTGGTTCCAAGCAAAAGATAATAAATAAATACAATCCACCTCAAACAACATTCACCAAATACCACAGGGGAGGCTATATTTATCAACACTCCAAATAATAAACGGCCAGGCTTGCAAGTACATAGAACTGCAGATTGTAAATCAGTGATTAACAAGGGTTTCATGTACTACATTTCATGTCACTAAGTCTATTTGTTTTTCAGCTCGTTGATGCCTTATTCCATTAGCTTCCTTCTTGATACGCCAATTATGCAACACTGTATCAAAAGTCTTTTAAAAGTCCATGTACACCACATCAGCTGCATTTCCTCCATTGACCCCCTGATCAAATTATTCAAGGTAGTTAACAATTACTTTTTTCGAACACTTCATTACTTTTCCTAATCCATCTATGTTTGTCCAAAAGTCTGTTCCTCTTTATTCCTAAACATTGCCACAAAATGTTTTCCACCAATTAAAAACTAACTAGCCTGTAGTGGTTGAGATTAGCCTTGTCAATTAAAAAGAAAGTATAATATTATCGATTGTCCTGTTCTCTGCCATCCATCTGGTTACTGGTCTCAAAGTGCTGCCCGACTAACACTTCAACACCTGTCCGGCCTTCTTTCAATAGACAATAGGTGCAGGAGTAGGCCATTCGGCCCTTTGAGCCAGCACCGCCATTCATTGTGATCATGGTTCATCATCCACAATCACTACCCAGTTCCTCCCTTCTCCCCATACCTTTAAGAGCTCTAAGTCTCTCTTGAAAGCATCCAAAGAATTGGCCTCCACTGCCTTCTCAGGCAGAGAATTCCACAGATTCACAACTCTGGGTGAAAAGGTTTTTCCTCGTCTCCGTTCTAAATGGCCCACCCCTTATTCTTAAACTGGGCCCATGGTTCTGGACTTCCCCAACATTGGGAACATGTTTCCTGCCTCTAGTGTGTCCAATCCTTTAATAATCTTATATGTTTCTATAAGATTGCCCCTCATCCTTCTAAACTCTAGTGAATACAAGCCTAGTCTTTTCAATCTTTCCTCGTATGACAGTCCCGCCATCCCAGGGATCAATCTCGTGAACCTACGCTGCACTGCCTCAATCACAAAGATGTCCTTCCTCAAATTAGGAGACCAAAACTGTACACAATACTCCAGATGTGGTCTCACCAGAGCCCTATACAACTGCAGAAGAACCTCTTTACTCCTATACTGAAATCCTCTTGTTAAGAAGGCCAACATTCCATTAGCTTTCGTCACTGCCTGCTGTACCTGCACGCCAACTTTCAGTGACTGGTGTACAAGGACGCCCAGGTCTCACTGCACCTCCCCCTTACCTAACCTAACCCCTTTGAGATAATAATCTGGCCCCTTGTTTTTGCCACCAAAGTGGATAACCTCACATTTATCTATATTATACTGCATCTGCCAACTCACTCAACCTGTCCAGGTCACCCTGCAACCTCCTAACATCCTCTTCACAGTTCACACTGCCCCCCAGCTTTGTGTCATCCGCAAACTTGCTAGTGTTGCTCCTAATTCCCTCTTCCAAATCATTAATATATAAATGGTAAACAGTTGCGGCCCCAACACCGAACCTTGCGGCACTCCACTCGCCACTGCCTGCCATTCTGAAAAGGACCCATTCACTCCAACTCTTTGCTTCCTGTCTGCCAACCAATTTTCTATCCATGTCAACACCCTACCCTCAATACCATGTGCTCTAATTTTAGTCACCAGTCTCCCTTGCGGGAAGTCTAGATACACTAGACTTTGCTGGCACCCCTTCATCCATTGTACTTGTCACATCCTCAAAAAATTCCAGAAGATTAGTCAAGCATGATTTCTCTTTCACAAATCCATGTTGTCTTGGACTAATCCTTTTACTGCTATCCAAATGCCCCATTATTACTTCTTTAATAATTGACTCCCACCACCGAAGTCAGGCTAACTGGTCTGTAATTCCCCATTTTCTCTCTCACTCCTTTCTTGAAAAGTGGGATAACATTAGCTATCCTCCAATCCACAGGAACTGATCCTGAATCTATTGAACATTGGAAAATGATCACCAATGCGTCCGCTATTTCTAGAGCCACCTCCCTGAGGACCCTGGGATGCAGACCATCAGGCCCAGGGGATTTATCATCCTTCAGTCACATTAGCCTACGCAATAATATTTTTTGCCTAATGAAAATGTATTTCAGTTCCTCTACCCCCCCTTAGATCCTGTCCTCCAGTGAAGACAGATCCGAAGTACCTGAGTATCCAAAATACCACGAAGTTTTGCTTCTATTCATTTCAAATAGGTACAAAAAGACAACTGCATTAGCAGGCCTTAAAAGCTTCAACCTAGATACCATTACATTTGGAAATGAGCCACGTTGATTGACCAGAATAGAGTTTGGTATTGCATCTATGATAACCTCATCCAGGAATGTTTAAAGCTATCAAGACAGGTAACTCTGCTGTGGTGTGATACTGTTGCTGCATTCCTAAGAAATCTTGTCCAATTGGAAAACACATTCGAAAAATAATTGTCAATGGGGGGAAAAAAGGTGTTGATTCCAAAGTGTTTCAGACTCACAATAAAGTTATTTCTCTGCCAAGATTTTCAAAAACAAAAAAAGGTATTTGTAATAGCTACAAGATTTTTATGTTACTGCTGAAATTACTGAAGGTTATATGTTACATTGTTTTATAGTGTGTCTTACCCAGAGAGTTGTGAATTTATGGAATTCCCTGCCACAGAGGGCAGTGGAGGCCAAATCACCGGATGGATTTAAGTTGGATAGAGCTCTCGGGGCTAGTGGAGTCAAGGGATATGGGGAGAAGGCAGACACGGGTTATTGATAGCGGACGATCAGCCATGATCACAATGAATGGCGATGCTGGCTCGAAGGGCTGAATGGCATCCTCCTGCACCTATTTTCTATGTTTCTATGTCTTTGCGGAAGTGTCAATAGAAGACACAAAATGCGGGAGTAACTCAGCGGGACAGGCAGCACCCAAGGAATGGATGACATTTCGGGCCGAGACCCTTCTTCAGATTGGGGAAGATAGTCTGAACAAGGGTCTAGACCCAAATAATCACCCATTTCTTCTCTCCAGAGATTTTGCCTGTCCCCCTGTGTTACTCCAGCATATTGTGTCTATCGTCGGTATAAACAGGCATCTGCAGTTCCTTCCTACACAAAGAGGACAATGGTGTCCAACTACTGCAGGGGAGTTTACATGGAAACCGTATTTTTTCTCTAGAGTGGTTCCCCCCACCCCCGCTTTTGTTTCTGCTCGTCAATTTTCAAAGTTACTTTTAACTAATTCCCTATGTAATACAAAGAGTATTCCCTAATTCAACAATTGTATTATATCCAATTTGTCATTTTGCAGAACTACCTGTCGTTGCTCTAAATGGATTGTTCCATTTCTTGCAAAGCGGTGACATAATTAACTCCAAAAATATGCAGGTTGTTAACCATCATTTTTTAAAATGTTGCATGAAATAAACACACAAACAACTCATTAATATAGCATTATTAAACCTAGTCAGTTAGACAGCACTTCAGCAAAATGTCCATCGAGAAAATATATTGGCAAAATGCTTAACATATTCTTCAAAAAGGAAAAATCTAAGAAAACAGTGACAGCTTATTCTTCAAACAATACCGATTAGATGTTTAGGCTGTTTGACATAACCAGAAGTAACCACATTAGTTTCCATAATTAATTACATGGGCAATAAACATGGAAGTACGTGATCAAGGTCTCCATTCACTGGTGCATTTATGTGGCAGCTGCCACTTAATAAGATTAATTTAACTCAAAAAATTCAAAAAGACTGGCAAATATTCACTGTACGACACGTCCCTCCAATATCAAAGAAAGAGACTATTAAAAACAATAAATATCGAGTAATTGACATTTCTGCAAACACACTGCCACTTTGTAACTCAAATTAACCATTCCATATTTCTAACAATTCAGTGGGGGGGGGGGGGGGGAGAAGAGATAGGGACTTTATTCATTTATCTTTCTACTTCATTTCCATGAGAGCAAATTCTGTTCCTTGGCTCACATTTTTTTGTATTGATTTGTGAATTCAGCAAGGATGAATTTCTGTAACTCGATATACCCATAACACAGGAGTCACCTATATTTGGTTTTCTGAACACTCCAAATACAAAATATACTTGTCAATGTTTCATTTACTTTCAATAGATTTCAAAGTTGACTTTATAAACAATGGAAATATTGACACATTCCCAGAGATTGTCTGAATTTCCAATAATCAACAATCCAAAGGAAAAGGCAGTTCTGAATGTAGAAAGCATTCCACAGACTAATCTTATTCTATACCCAAAGAGGAATGTTAACATGACACTGTGCTTCAGCTTTGTGCAAGACGGACATGCACAACCATTTAAAAGGCTGAAGAAGGGTATCGACCCGAAACATCATCCTTTCTCTCCAGAGATGCTGCCTGTCCCGCTGAGTTACTCCAGCATTTTGTGTCTATCTTCGGCATAAGTCAGCATCTGCAGCTCCTTCCTACACACCTTCCAAACCATTGTGCAAAGGGGTTATGATGAAAGTGCTCTGGTTAAAATGTTGAACTAATAATCGTGGTTTAACAAAATAGAGCCATGTTAATTATGGATTTTTAAATTTTGTTAAATGATCAGACATTGTCTTAGTTACGACGATAATAAAATGACCTGATACGTATAAATATCAAGGTGCTTCACTCTTCTTCTTCAGAAAGGAGATATGCTATTATCAGATCTAGCCCATGCAATTCCATCCTACAACAATGCGGTTGACAACAATTCCTTCGCTCCATGAAATGGCTAACCAAGCTATTCTGTGCAGAGGACTTTCAGGGATGAGCAATAAATGTGGGACTTGACAGCTCCATCTACATTGCAAAAAAAAGGATCAGAACCACCTTACATAGGCAAACACAATGGCTGAATTAGGTTGGCGAAGAATTAGGTATTGAAACGGTGGGGTGTACAAATGGCCCCAGAGTCAAAACAACAGTTGTTGGAACATGGTGGCAAGTTAAAAGGATACTAAATTCAGGGTTCTAATGACAATGGAACATCAGCAAGAGAAGGAGCATGCTGCTTTAAGTGAATATTACACACATAAAGGGGGAACTATTTGTATGACAAAAGACTCTGGAGTACTAGAATATAAATTTGGTCCTGCATATCTAATCCTAAAGGGGATGTCTCATCTCATGCCTATATTTCAGGTCCTTTATCCAAGTTTGGGTTATTGTGAAAGAGTCCAATTCAAAACAAAAACTAAGCAGTCAACATCTTTCACTAGCAGATACAGCAAGATTGTGAAGGTTGCGTACTTGATCAATTTGTTACGGGATCATTTTATCTTGTTCGTAGCACACTACCTCTATTAAGCGGCTGCGCAACAAACACACACACAGCAAAGACGGGCACCAGGGCAAGCGGAGGGAGCGCTCTTTGAAATTCACACGGTGCAAAGCCAAGGTGATTCAGACATACACCGCGATGAACAGGAAGGTTGGCGCTGTAATTAAGAGGGCTAGCACAGTGTACGGTAAGTCCTTTAAAAGAGGAGGGAGAAGGGGTCGAGACAACTTTTAAGAAGCCAGACAACTTTTAGTAAGCCAGAGATACAGAGCTGTGAAGTTCGGCGGACATTTAACATTACCGGTCGGTTATCCTTGGTTCTGAAAACTCTTGCTTGCGTTTTTTTGCCCCAATGAGGCAATGAAAATGACCGGTCAGCAAAGGCGTTTAACTAAAACTACCTTTAACTACCGACAACTACATAGCGACCCCACTACAACTGCACCTACGACTACAGGATTATCGATTATCAGGATTAACATGTTGAAAAACTTGCGGCGACCATACTGAGGCCATTACTAGTTCCCAGAATGCAGGAACTCCTCGCGACCATGAAGGGGACTCATCAGAGACCACCAGCGAACATGTGCCGACCATGTGGCCAGCGCAGTCTCCTGCATTCACCAAAAAAGTCGCCCAAGTGGGACAGGCCCATAAGGTGCATCTGGTGATGCATATGGTTTGCTTTTTTTTACATCAGGTTTAGTACCCAGGTTTTATGATAATTTTAGGGCGCTCAAAGCCTAAGCTCCAGATGTTACAGATTGCGGGAGACTGACTATGGGAAATCCAATATTCTAGCCACTTCCAGGAATGCAAACTTCAGATTTGCCAATTCGGTTCCGTTCATTTCTTCATTATTTTCCTCTGCTTCCATTAATCTAGTGATTGCCCATTTCCTTCAACATTAGTATCTTTGAGTTTCCCCATTTCTTCTGTTCAAGGCCAGATTAAATTATACAATGATCATTATTTGGCCATTGTTCACAAAACACGGACAGCCGGCTGAAATCAGGCTCATTACACAACAGTATAGCTACTATCATGATTTCTTGTTAGTTCTAGTTCATGCTGCAGGAAATTGTACTGAACTCACAAGAATTTCATTACCTTCCTGCCACATTCTTGCCCAAGTCTATGAAAATTAATATGCTACATTAAAATAAATATTCCGTTGTTGCATGCTTTGAAATCTTTGATTGTGAGCATTTGACCACTGCAGAGGTGCTGCCAGAAGTCCAGTGTATGAGTCGGAATAATCTTACTCAATTTTTAATTCTATGTATACGTTTGTCTCACTCCTGACCATTTTGCAGAGAGGTCAAGTAGCAGCATTCAAGCTGAAATGGCATTGTAATTCATTCCATTAGATCCCTTTACTCTCATTCATAATGAAAATCAGTCATTTGCCCCACATTATCAGCGAGTGACTTTTTTTGTGGATAAAATGAAAGTTTTGTGGATGAATACAAATTTAAGGCAGAGATTGACAGATTCGTGATTATTAATGGTGTCAAAAGGTTATGGGGTGAAGGCAGGAGAATGGGGTTGAGAGGGAAAGATAGGTCATCCAAGATTGAATGGCAGAGTAGACTTGATGGGCCGAATGGCCTAATTCTGCTCCTAGAACTTATGAAAGCCATGGATGTACTTTCCATAGATTTCTAGAAAAAAGATAAGTTGCCGCATTAAAGGTTAGTGCAGAAAATAGAAACTCCGTGTAGGAGGCAACATATCGCAATTCTTAATAGATTGGCTGGCTACAAGGAAACAGTAGGTATCCGAGTCTTTTCTCAATTGGCAGAATGTAACGAGCAATGTTCCATGAGATCAGTGTCAGGGCCTCAACTATTCACAATTTAGAAATGATTTGGTCAAAGGCACCAAAAGATATGGCTGCTTAGTTTGGTGGTGATACAAAAGGAAAGAAAAATGTGAATAAGATGAAAGGTTCTAGAATCTATCAGTGAGTGGACAATGAAGTATAACATGCAAAATGTGAAATTGTTGCTATGGTGGGAAAAATAGAAAAGCCTATTATCTAAATGGTGAGCGAGCCTTGCAGAGGGATCTGGATATCCAATTGCATGATTCACATAAGCATGTGATTAAGAATTCTCACAGAATTTCATTCATTGTTAGGAGAATTGAATATAAAATGCAGCGAGGTTATACTTGAGTTAGTTAGGAGAATGGCAAGACTGTGAGCAGTTCTGGTGTCCTTTTAAGACATGAATGCATTGGAAATAAATCAGAGAAGGTTTCGGAGACTGATAACTGCAATAAGAAATTTGGCTTAAGGAAAAAAGGTTGGACGATATGGAGTTGAAGGGGGTTCTACTGAACTTAAAAGGTGTTGAGAGGATTGTTGTAGAAAGGGTGATTTTTCATGAGCAAGAATCCAGAAGGAGAGGAAAACGGTTTACAAATAAGTGGCCACCAATTCAGGATGATATGGTAGAAGGTTTTCATAATGGGCTGAGTGTTCAAACAAAGCTTTTTAATCTGCTCAAAGCAAATGTAGGTAAATGTTTGATAAGCGAGGTGAGGAAACACCACCATAGGTAGAAAGGAATACCATAGGTAGGCAGCAATCAGATCAGCCACGATCGTTAAATAGCAAAGCAGACTTCTGTGGCTGAGTGGCCTACTCACACGCCAACTTTGTTTAGGGTACCTAACAAAGAAAATAGTAGACTTTCTGAGCATGGTTTGTGCAATTTCAAGCAGACTGTAGATTCTTCATGGTTAGAATGTAGAACGAGGGGACGATGCAGAAACAGACTTCATCAGATAGTTAAGAACGAAAACTAACAACATTTATTTCAAGTCTCAAGGCTAAGCATTGTGTTCAATAATCGAATATATACTCTATGACAAAACAGTTTTTAGCCACGAGTAGTTGCTCTACTCAACAGCCAACAATCTGTGGCCTCCCTTTGATCTGGTATTTTGTTGGTTCACATGCTTGATCAATGGTGTTTTATCATTAATGTTTTATTATTATTATTGTTTAGTGTTTTCTGAGTCATTCGTAACTGTCACTGTATGTCATGTTGTTACTTGTGGGCGGAGCACCAAGGCAAATTCCTTGTATGTGAATACTTGGCCAATAAACTTACTTAGATCCTTTAGAAGCATAGAAAAATAGGTGCAGTAGGCCATTCTGCCTTCGTGCCAGCACCACCATTCAATAATATCAAGGCTGATCATCTAAAATCAGTACCCCGTTCCTGCTTTCTCCCCCCCATATCCCTTGATTCCTTTAGTCCCAAGAGCTAAATCTCTTGAAAACATCCAGTGAATTGGCCTCCACTGGCAGATAATTCCACAGATTCACAAGTCTCCGGGTGAAAATGTTTTTCCTCATCTCAGTCCTAAATGGCCTACCCCTTATTCTTAAACTGTGACCCATGGTTCTGGATTCCCCCAACATCAGGAACATTTTACCTGTATCTAGCCTGTCCAATCCTTTGAGAATTTTATGTTTCTATAAGATCTCCTCTCATCCTTCGAAATACCAATGAATATAAGCCCAATCGACCCATTCATTCATCACACATGAATCTCCCACAAACACACAGTGTTGGTAGAACTCTGGGTCAGGCAGCATCTGGGGAGGGAATGGATAGATGACATTTTCGGTCAGGAACCTCTTCAGACCAAAAACATAGTCTATTTCCTCCCCAGATGCTGCCTGATCCGCTGAGTTCCTCCAGCACTTTATGTTTTGCCCAAGATTCGAGCATCAGCAGTTTCTTTCTCAATTAATTTCCTACATAGTGTAAGAAAACCACAACGAACTGCACAAAATATACAAAAACTTGTAGTTTAGTTTTCCATTACAGTAATGAGCTTCACAACTACACAAATCAATCAGACAATCAATTCATGTTTCTAAACACAGTAAGTTTCAAGTGAGTTTCAGTAAAGGGCCTGCCCAACTTGGGCGTCATTTCCGCGACAGGCCAGTAGTGACTGACGTGCGACAATCGTCTAGCACTGCGACAGTCGTGCGCCAAGTGCTCTGCTTATTTTGGGAACCATTTGCGATGTCGTCCGTACTTAGTCCGATCTCCGTGGCATGGATTTTCAAATCTATGCGCACTTTATACGCGAGTGGTCACGTGGTGCAGCGATCAAATGCTGCGCAAATGGCGCGCCGACCGCAACACATTATAAATTAGCATAGGCAACGTTCATGCGTCACCACATGCTAAACGTACACAGTCAGTACGTCACCGTACGCCATCAGTACGTCAGCGTGCGCAAGGGATACGTCACACAGGTAGCGCGTGAGGATTTTGAGGGGAGAGGAGGGGAGAGGAGAGGGCAGGAGGGGGAGAGGAAGGGGGAGAGGAAGATGGAGGAGGGCGAGGGGGAGAGGGGGAGAGGAGGGGAGGGGGGGAGGAGAGGGAGGAGGAGAGGGAGGAGGGGAGGAGGGGGGGAGGAGGGGGGGAGGAGGGGGAGGGGGAGGAGGAGGGGGGGGAGGAGGAGGGGGGGGAGGAGGGGGGGGGAGGAAGGGGGGGGAGGAAGGGGGGGGAGGAAGGGGGGGGAGGAAGGGGGGGGAGGAAGGGGGGGGAGGAAGGGGGGGGAGGAGGGGGGAGGAGGGGGGGGAGGAGGGGGGGGAGGAGGAGGGGGGGAGGGGGGGGGAGGGGGGGGGAGGGGGGAGGAGGGGGGAGGAGGGGGGAGGAGGGGGGAGGAGGGGGGAGGAGGGGAGGAGGGGGGGAGGAGGGGGGAGGGGGGAGGGGGGAGGAGGAGGGGGGAGGAGGAGGGGGGAGGAGGAGGGGGGAGGAGGAGGGGGGAGGAGGAGGGGGGAGGAGGGGGGAGGAGGAGGGGGGAGGAGGGGGGGAGGTGGAGGTGGGGGGAGGTGGAGGTGGGGGGAGAGGGGGAGAGGGGAGGGGGAGAGGGGAGGGGGAGGGGGAGGGGAGGGGGGGAGGGGAGGGGGGGAGGGGGGGAGGGGAGGGGGGGAGAGGGAGGGGGGAGAGGGAGGGGGAGGGGGGAGGGGGAGGGGGGAGGGGGAGGGGGAGAGAGGGGGGGGGAGAGGGGGGGGGAGAGGGAGAGGGGAGGGGGAGAGGGGAGGGGGAGAGGGGAGGGGGAGAGGAGGGGGGGAGAGGAGGGGGGGAGAGGAGGGGGGGAGAGGAGGGGGGGAGAGGAGGGGGGAGAGGTGGAGGTGGGGAGAGGTGGAGGTGGGGAGAGGTGGAGGTGGGGAGAGGTGGAGGTGGGGAGAGGTGGAGGTGGGGAGAGGAGGAGGTGGGGAGGGGGGGAGGAGAGCAGAGGGGGGGGGGGAAGGAGAGCAGAGGGGGGGGGGGGACCAAAGCATGGAGTGAAGGCTGCATTGAAATCACCATGGTTATCAGTCCCACCCAGGGGCATCCATGGCAACTGCAGGTGTCCCCTCCTCACTCACCTAGCAGAGCCCTCAGGTGCTTGAGGCGGGTCAGCACGTCCTTCTTTGGGTCCAGAACTTTCTGTGTAGATTTCTTGACGTCTCCATGAGGCTTTCTGGAAAACATCCCGTTCCGCGGGCGACCAACACACAAGCGCCCGTCGTCTTCGCCGCCTGCCTGCCGCCCCTTGCGCCTTCCTAGGTTTAATTCTGGGAGGAAGCCGTTCTCAAGCCGCCAAATGCATCTCTCTCTCTCTTCCTTTCCTTGCCTCCTCTGCTCTTCCTCTTCTCACCCTCTTCTCCCCCCGCCCCGCTTCTGTCGACGTTGCCCTCTCGCTCAGTGACACCGCGCTCTGCTCGGCGGCGTCCTCCTCGCGGGTGTAAACACGGAACTCGCCGCCGCCATCAGGCCCGCCCGCTGCCGCTGCCCCTCCCCCCGCACCCACACCTGCGCGCTGACGTCAGGCGCCGGGCGGAGTGGGCGGGGCACGGACTCGGCGACGTGCTCCGCCCTGCGTGTGTGTGAGTGAGAGAGAGATTGTATACAATGTATACACCACTGCTCTAGTATCTTCGGTATACACACCTGCGTGAGTGAGACAATGCAGTGCGAGAGAGAAAGAGAGAGAGATTGTGTGGGAGTGAGAGAGAGAGAGAGAGTGTGAGTGGGAGTGGGAGTGTGGGGTGGAAGATTGCAACCTTCACGTGGTCCGCCCTGTTTCGACTAATGCAATCAACTCGATGTGCACAAACGGAAGATCAAATAGAACAAGTTGTCCAACAACTTTAGGCTGTGCACGCCACACGAAAGAAGAAGAAGTGAGCGTGTATGAGTGAGAATGTGTGAGAGAGATAGAGAGTGAGTGTGTGTGAGTGAGGATCATAAGGAATAGGAGTAGATTTAGACCATTCGGCCCATCACCCCGCCATTCAAGAGACATTTATTATCGCATGCACCAATTGGCACAGTGAAATTCCGGGTCACCGTACAGCCATACGAATAAAAAAGAACACAACACACACGATAGACTTTAACATAAACATCCCCACACAGTGGCATCAAAGTTTCCCACTGTGAGGGAAGGCACCAAAGTTCAGTCATCCTCCTCTCTGTAGTTCACCCGTGGTCGGGCTTCCCGAACCCCTCCGCAGTCGCCGCTACAAGCGGCATGATGTTCGGGCCCTCTCGCCGGGATGATGGAGTTCCGACGTGGGAATGAAGAACATTCTCAGCTGCTTGGTTTTCCGAATCGGCCACATCTTACCGGAGACTGCGGCTCCCGATGTCCGCAGGCTGAACTGGACAGAGATTCACACTGGCGGCCGTCGGCAAAGGGATCAACAGGACTCCATGATGTTGAAATCAGCACCGCCCTCGGCGGGGAGCTCCGCAAACCACAGCTCCATGATGTTAAAGCAGCAGGCCCCAAACCCGAGAGCTTCAAACGGCGATCCCAGGTACGGCATCGCCCGCTCAGCGATGAATCCAGTGCTGTGCCGCCACTGAAGCTCTGGTCGGTCTCCGGCAGGAAAGGCTACGCCAATTCAATTGGTAGGCCACGATGGAAGGGGGGTGGGGGGGGGGCGAAGATGCGACTCGGAGAATAATCGCCAGGAAGTGTCTGAGAAACGGTTTCCCCCTTACGCTACCCACGTCCCCTACATAAAAAGACTAAGAAACCTCCAAAACATACTTTTAAAACACAAAATAAAAAAAAGATGGAAAAATTATGGCTGATCTATCTCTCTACCTAATCCCATTCTTCTGCCTTCTCCCCATTACTTCTCACAGTGCGTGAGAGAGAGAGAGTGTGTGTATGAGAGAGTGTATATGTGTGAGAGATAGTATCCTTTCAGAACATAGAAACGTACAGAAGACAAACACAAAAAGTTGGAGTAACTCAGCGGGTCAGGCAGCATCACTGGAGAAAAGGAATAGGTGACGTTTCGGGTCGTGACCTTCCGTCAGACTGAGAGTCAGGGGAAGGGAAATGATAGATATAGACGGTGAGAAAGAGAAATATTGAACAAATGAATGAAAGAGATGTAAAAAAGTAACAATGTTCGGGAAATGGTCCATTGTTGGCTGTGGGCTAGGTGATAACGGGTTATACAGCCAATGAACCTCATAGGGATGACAGTGAAACTAGTACGCCGACTAGGGTGGGGGATTGGCAGGGAAAAAGGGGATGCAAGGGCTACTTGAAGCTAGAGAAATCAATATTCATACAGCTGGGATGTAAGTACAGCATAGGAACAGGCCCTTCGGCCCACAGTGTCTGTACAGAACATGATGTCAATATCTGTAGGAGGAGCCGACCTGAAACGTCACCTATCCATGTTCCTTCCCCTGGGATGCTACCTGACCCTTGTGTTACTCTGGGATTTTGTGTCTTTCTTTGGTAAACCTGCTTCTGCAGTTCCTTCTTTCCATGATGCCAAGATAAACAAATCACATCTGCCTGCACATGATCCCTCCCTGGAAACAATGATATGCAGACGCTTGTTTACACAAAAGGGCACAGTGCTAGAGTAACTCAGCGGGTCAGGCAGCATCTCTGAGGAACTTGGACAGGAGACGTTTTGGCGTTGGGACCATTCTTCAGACCCCACTGTGTCTGAAAGAAGGCCCCCACCTGAAATGTCACATATCTATGTTCACTTTGCAAAATGCAATGTTTAACACTGAGAGTCATAGAATCATACTGCATGGAAATTAGCCCCATCGGCCCAACTTGCCCACTCCGACCACGATGCCCCATCTACGCTAGTCCCATCTCTTGCGTTTGGCCCATATCCTTCTAAACCTTTCCTATCCATATACCTGTCCAAATATCTTAAATGTTGTGATGGTACCTGCCTCAACTACCTCCTCTGGCAGCCCATTCCATATATCCACCACCCTTTGTGCGAAAAGGTTGCCCCTCAGATTCCTATTAAATCTTTCCCCTCTCACCTTAATCTTGTCCAGATTAAACTCCATCTGCCATTTCACTACCCATATCTCCAACTGACCGATATCATTTGACAACATTCTTCACTATCCACACCTGCACACCGTAGTTACTAATCAGACCATCTACATTTTCATCTGAATCATTAATATATCTATATTACTAAAAGTCTGATCTTGACCACTGCCTGTTGTTCTTTATAGTGATTTTAGAAAAACGCAGCCACTTATGGCTGTGATTTTTGGCCATCTTACTCAGTCCCCCTCCGCTGCACAGGACAAGAGGAGTTTTCCCATCAATGAAAAATAAAAGAGTTATTAGTGTTTAAAAAATGTTGAGATTCTCTCTCCTGAAAGGTCACGTCTCTCAGTCTGAGCTGTGAATAACACTGAACACATGTCCACTAAACTGTGAGCGGTTTTACTGACCTGTCAGTGTCTTTAATGTGGTTTGAAAATATAGTTTGGAAATGCTAAAGCTGTGTTGCCTTTGGTTTGGAAATGCTAAAGCTGTGTTGCCTTTGGTTTGGAAATGCTAAAGCTGTGTTGCCTTTGGTTTGGAAATGCTAAAGCTGTGTTGCCTAATTAAAGTTGCCTTGCCTAATTAAAGTTGCCTTGACTAATTAAAGTTGCCTTCTATATAATTAAAAGGCTAATCTTGACCACTTCCTATTTGCGCTTTATATTGATTTTAGAGAAAACGCTACCACGTACGGCTGTGATTTTTGGCCATCTTACTCAGAATCCCCCTAGGCTCATCAGGTGCCGAGGATTTTTCCCATTGATTAAAAATAAAAGAGTTATTAGTGTTTAAAAATGTTGAGATTCTCTGTCCTGTCAATCACGCCACGAAGGCCACGCTCCTTCTGGTGGGAATGGGGGGAAGGAATATAAAACCCAGAAGTGTGGGCGTGGGTCAGTCTCTGCAAGATGGAGGAGGGAGAGGTCACAACCTGCTGTCTTTTGTGGCCTTGCACTCTGCTTGAAATGGTATGAAACTGCACTTAAATTTGGTGGCCTTGCACCCTGCTTGAAGTGGTAAGGAACTGCACTTGAATTTGGTGGCCTTGCACCCTGCTTGAAATGGAATTTCAAGGAATAGCCGTGAGTCAACTGCCAGCCCACCAGCCATGAGTGAGTGAGCTGCCAGCACAACAGGCTTTAGTGACTGAGCCACGGGCCCAAGAATCCATTCCGCCCACAATGTCCATACCAGCCCTCTGGAAACCAGTCCTGTCAGCCTACAGCACCCATACTAGCTCTCCAGAACCCCCCCCCCCCCCACTGGCCACCGATATTGAAATTGGTGGAGAGGTGGAATATTGCGTTGGGGGGCCAGCCCTCCCATGTGATACTGGGACCCAATGGGTCCCACTTAGTATTATATATTAATATCAACAAGGTTCTGCATGGTAGGCTGCTCTGGTAGGTTAGATCGCAAGGGATCCAAGAAGAGATTCCTGAATGGATAGAATGGATTCGAAACTGGCAACACCACCAGGAGTGGAATAACCCCGGCCATGGCGGAGGGACAGGTCTTAACGTTGAGCACACAGGATGTACAGTGCGCTCTGCGAAGGGTCAATCCACGCAAGACTGCAGGCCCGGACAGAGTCCAAGGAAGGGTACCAAAGGACTGTGCTGTACAGCTGGCTGAGGTATTCACGAGGATCTTTAACCTGTCTCTATCTCTAGGAACGGTCCCCAAGTGCCTGAAGTCAGCTACCATAGTGTCAGTGCCGAAAATGTCAAAAATCACCAACCTGAACGACTACCGTCAGTTGCCTTAACATCAATATCCATGAAGTGCTTTGAAAGGCTGGTCCTCTCACACATCAAATCCAGCATCCCTGCCTCACTGGACTCGCGTCAATTTGCATACAGGACAAATAGATCCACAGAGGATACCATCTCTCTGGCTCTTCACACTGTCCTGACTCACCAGGAAAGACAGGGCACATACGTGAGGATGCTTTTCAAAGACTACAGCTCTGCCTTCAACACGGTCATCCCCAGTAAGCTCACCACCAAACTCCACCAGCTAGGCCTCAGCTCGTCAATATGCAACTGGATCCTGAATTTCCTGACGGAGCGACCGCAGGAAGTGAGACTGGGCCCGCACCTGTCCTCCACTATCACCCTGAGCACCGGCACACCACAGGGCTGTGCACTGAGCCCCATGCTCTACTCCCTCTTCACACACAATTGTGTTCCTGCATTCGACACCGACACCATTGTCAAGTTTGCAGATGACACAACAGTGATCAGGCTGATCACCAACGGTGATGAAACACACTACAGAGCGGAGGTGCAGAACCTGGCGGACTGGTGCTCAGATAACAACCTGTCCCTAAACACCTCTAAGACCAAGGAGCTGATTATCAACTTCAGAAGGACACATAATGGGGAATACGTTCCAATCTCTATCAGCGGGGACAGAGTGGAGAGATGTCCAACTTTAGGTTTCTGGGCGCACACATTTCAGAGGACCTCACATGGTCCACCAACACCGCTGTGCTGGTCAAGAAGGCACAGCAACAACAGTTCTTCCTGAGAACACTGAAAAAGACTGGTCTGCCCCAACAGCTGCTGACAACCTTCTACCGCTGCACCACAGAGAGCATCCTAACATATGGCATCTCTGTGTGATATCTCAGCTGCACGGAGGCTGAGGGGAGGAGGAGCTCTCCTAAAGTCTACAATCAATTCCACTGTCTTAAGAGCATTGAGCTCTAGGTTGTTGCTACGGCACCAGGCCGCCAGCTGTGACACTTCCTGTCTGTAGGCAGATTCCTCCCCATCCTGGATCAGTCCAATCAGGGTTGTGTTGTCCGCAAACTTGAAAAGCTTGACAGAGATGTCTGTGGAGGTGCAGTCGTTGGGGTAGAGAGAGTAGAGGAGAGGGGAGAGTACGCAGCCTTGCGGTGCTCCAATGCTGAGCGTTTGCGGGTCAGAGGAGTGCTTTCCCAGCCTCACATGCTGCTTCCTGTCTGTCAGGAAGTTGGTGATCCACTGACAAAGGGGTTCAGGCACAGTCAACTCGGAAAGTTTTGAGTGTAGTAGCTCTGGCACAATGGTGTTGAATGCAGAGCTAAAATCAACAAACAGAACCCTCGCATAGGTCCCCTGGCGGTCTAGGTGCTGCAGGATGAAGTGCAGGTCCAGGATGACTGCATCATCCACAGATCTATTGGCCCGACATGCAAACTGCAGAGGGTCCAGCAGGGAGTTTGTGATATTTTTCAGCTTGGCCACCAAAAGCCTTTCGAGTGTCTTCATGACTGCAGTGGTCAGTGCGACAGGCCTGCAGTCATTAAGACAAGTAATCTTTGCCTTTTTGGGTACAGGGGCAATACTGGAGACTTTGAAGCAGGCAGGGACAGTACATGTTTGCAGGGACTGGTTAAAAATGTCTGTATAGACCGGTGCCAGCTGTTTGGCACAGTGCTTAAGAGTAGAGGGGGAAACATTGTCAGGTCCTGGAGATTTCCGGCTCTTTTGTCCTCTGAAAAGCCTCTCCGCCTCTTCTATTTTTATTGTTGATATTGGATAAGTTATGTTGTGCAGCACATAGGGTGTGGGTGATTGGGTGTGAAGTGTCATAGACCTCTACAGGATTCTTCTGAACATTCCATCTACCTCTAGCATCTCCTTAATGACAGATGGCTGGATTGTGCTACAAATGCCTGCACACACATCTTGCAGTGAAATTCAAAGTAAATTTGGACCCTTGTCATCTAACTAATGGACATTATGGAGCAGGACGTTATGGGTTCCTTTCGAAATGACTGTATCTGTGAAGTCCTGCACAAACACATTATTAAACTCCTTTACCAAATTACATTAGTCTTTTTTTTTAATCTTACGACATATTCTTGCTTATTTGTTTGTATCAATATTTTGAACCAAAATAAAATACCACCAATTATCAATTGAAGCCTCTTCCAAGTTTACCATTTTGTTTCCTATATTTTCACTAAAATTAATGGTATATATTTCAAACTCCATGTTTTGGGGGACTGAGCCTACTTAATAAATTCAATATATATAATTGTGCACTATTTTGTTCTTAAGAAAGACCTTGTGCAATAATTTGGTAAATACCGGAGTTAAAGAGAGCGCAATGTTTTATTTTGTCATAATTAGACAATGAATGCACATGCTGTCCATTCCTGAAATCTCACAACACTGGCTCCAATGTAGAATACGTTCATAAGTTCCATCACTTTGGAAAGAAATGGTCATGCCTGTTTGGTACAATTCCATTATAAATGTAAATAATGGCCAACCTGCCTGGTTTGAAGTCTTTCATTTACAGTAAGTACAGTTTTCCTTCTGTACATTTATTGTACCATAGATTCAAAACGTTCTCTTGCAATGTGCCTAATGCTACTCGTTGTCAACATCCATTGACTTGGCCTCCACAGCCCGCTGTGGCAATGAGTTCCACAGATTAACTTCCCTCCGACTAAAGAAGTTCCTCCTCACCTCCTTTCTAAAAGATGCCCTTTCATTCTGAGGCTATGACCTCTGGTCCCAGTGGAAACACTGTGACTAACTTAGATGGTGCATCTTGGTCCTCATGGATGAAAGGCTTGTTTCTATGCCCGATACCGCTTATGACTCTAAATTTAGCTTGGCCCAACGCAATGCTGTCAGTTCCTTTCATGCCCGCCACCACTCCATGTGGGTGTTGCAGGCTGCACTTGACATGCTCAGCCACCCAGCTAAAGTAAGGCCTCCGGTGGCCACCTTGTTTCCACATAAGGACACTGGGGCAGCGCGGTGGCACAGTGGTAGAGATGCTGTCACACAGCGCCAGACACCCGGGTTCGATCCTGACTACGGGTGCTGTCTGCACGGAGATTGTACGTTCTCCCCATGACGTTGTGGGATTTCTCTGAGTGCTCCGGTTTCCCCCCACACTCCCAAGACAAACAGGTTTGTAGGTTAATTGGCGTAAGTAAAATTGTAAATTGTCTCTAATGTGTAGGACAGTGCTAGTGGGCGGGATGATTGCTGGTTGGCATGGACTCGGTGGGCCGAAGGGCCTGTTTCCACGCTGTATCTCGAAAGTCTAAAGTCTATAATGACCTGTGGTCCCTGCAGCCATGGCATCTCATCAGTGCCATGTTTCTGGACATTGATTTTCAATATGAAAACAAGGCTATGAGAACATTCATTACTTGTATTACCCAGAGAATTGTTTGAGCACTGAAAGACTCACATAGGAGGCAAGTGCAGCTTCCAAGAGAAGATAATTATCTTAAAGATCTGCTTCCTCATCCTTAGTCCTTCTTGTGTGGATACGACCACAGCTTTGAGGAAGATTAAGTTACAGGATGTAGCCCAGCAACAATGAACATATCCAAGCAAGTGCAGTGTGTGACGTGTGACCTGTATATGGTGATGTTCCCATGTCCTTTTAGCCACGTCCTTTCTGGTGATCATAGGTTTCATAGGTACTGATGGAGTGGATTGCGCACCCTACAGCATGATTCATAGCTAGTGGAGGAAGTGAATGGTTGAGGTGTTGAATAAGTTCTTCAACAAGTGGTAGTTCTGTCCTAAGATAGACACAAGAAGCTGGAGTAACTCAGCGGGTCAGTCATTATCTCCGGAGAAAAGCAATAGGTGGCGTTTCGGGTCGGGACCCTGGTGTTTCACTTCTTTAGCAGTTTGGAGTTTCACTCAGTGTGTAATCCTTTGCATTCCTGACTTGGGCCTGGCAGGTAGTGTAAAGGTTTTGTGAATCAGGAGGAGAGCTGATTCCTGCAGAAACACAGAGTCTCCGGTTTGTTTTTGTAGCTGCGGTATTTCTAGACAGCTGCTACAGTGAAGTATTCAGTCAGTGGTAATCAGCAGATATTGATGAGGAGGGTTGAATTTTGTTAACACCGTCCCATGTCAAGGGGAAGTGGTTGGATTTTGTTTAGCACTTGCATCACCCAAATGCTTCTTGCCACTTAAAAGCTCACTTATGAATGTTTCTGTCTTGCTACATGCAGGTATGGATGAATTGCAAATGGGACTAAGCCTATTTGCTATCTGTTTGCTTGGGCTATGCATAAAAGCATACCATACTTGTCAATCGAAAAACAGAGCTATGAAATTTGATATGCCAAATTGTTGCCAGTAAGGGATTATAACCTTTAAAGATGTTTTGTTGTTAAAAGGAGATTCACTGAGAAAGCCAAGCTAAATTTATATCTGTATGATTACTCATCGTTTAAGCAGGAAGGGTTATTAAGGCATCGCAGGAAGCCTTCCTTTCCTTTGCACAGGCAGAAAATTGAAAGGTACCAGTAGTTTCATACACTCCTGCTCAACAATGGACAGGGTGGGATGTCCCACATTGCAATCCTTCAGCAAACCCAAACCACATTAAGGAAATATTTCAATGGGACTTTATTGTTCCATACCAAGATATAGTGAAATTATTTTCTTGCATACAATTCAGTAAAAACCTTTCCATACATAGGCACAATCATACTTAAGTATACGAGTGTAGGAAAAGTAGATTACACTGAGGCAGTATGCAAGAGGGTGTCACGATGGCACAACGGTAGAGTTGCTGCCTTACAGCGCCAGAGACCCGGGTTCAATCCTAACTACGGGTGCAGTCTGTACAGAGTTTGTGCATTCTCCCCATGACCTGCGCGTATTTTCTCTGGGTGCTCCGGTTTCGTCCTACACTCCTAAGATGTACAGGTTTGTAGGTTAATTGGCTTGGTAAAATTGTAAAAAAAATTGCCCCTAGTGTGGGATAGTGTTAGTGTGCGGGGATCGCTGGTCGGCGTGGACTCGATGGGCCGAAGGGCCAGTTTCCACGCTGTATCTCTAAACTAAACTGGATTTTTTTTTGCCATCTTGTACCTTCAAGTTTAAAATTGTTAAAAACGTAGAGTTTTAGCTTGGCCATAAAGGCCTGTTGGCCTGGCAGCGGCAGTGCATTAGAGTTGCAAGGGTCAGCATAGCCTAGCGCTGTTGTTGATGCCTTCCACCGCTGCTCTGCCGCTCTGTGCCTCTGCAGGCCACGTCAAATCCAGCCTGATCTAATGCTGCAGAAAGTACAAATTGCATCACTCTTGCCTGCCATCAGAATTAAAGAAGTGTCAGAAGGAACTACACCGTCGAAAGACACAAAATGCTGCAGTAACTCAGCTGGTCAGGCAGCATCTTAGCATCTTTGGAGAAAAGGATTAGGTGATGTTTCGAGTCGAGACCCTTTGTCAGAATGTGAGTCAGGGAGGGGGAAACTAGGGGTATGGAAAGGTACAGCACAAAGCAGAGCCTGCATCGATGGCGCAGGGAAGGTGGAGCCCACAATGGTCGAAAAGTGGTGGGTAACACACGTGGCTGTGGTAGTGAGTCCAGGTTAAAGCGTTGCCGGTGAGCAGGAGGAATCACAGAGGTGGAGCAGCGAGCGAGGGTGTTGTCTATAAGAATGGAAGAGCTGGGCTTCCCAAACACATTCAGAGCTGAGGAAGGAAGAAGGGTTACCCGTACAGGAACATCAAAGGCAGCTGAAGCAACAGTCTCTGCTTTGTACAAATCAATCGTAAGAAGCATCTGCAAATTGCTCAGGACAGGAGTGACTGGATGTCTCAGATAAGATCAGCATTTTAACAACTTTGAGCAGAAACGACTCCACGCTGTACTTGAAAAGTGTCTCAGTGCTGACATTATCTGACATTGTGTTTGCAGACTTCCTGTCTCTGACTTTTGAGTTCATCCTCCAGAGTGACACACGTAGCCACTATGAGGCAACACCATCGTCCCTATCAGTGATACAATTACCAATGCACAGGAAACTTGCTAATTCATAGCAGATATTTATCTTAGGCATTCAACGCAACTCAATTTTAAAGGTGGCTGGAGAAATCTTTGCCAATTCCATCAGCAAACGCAAGGCTATTCTTGGAATTACTTTGACAATTAGTTCCTGGAATTAGGTCTAGAGGGGGTGGGCGGGGGGGGGGGGGGGGGGGTGGAGAACAACAGGGGACCTGGCACAAAGGGTACTTTGTGGGCCACTATTTGCATACCTTGGATAATCAAGCAAAGAATTTCACTGTGACTTGTCACATGTGACAATAATGTATTCATTCATTCATTCATTCATTATTCGTTCATTTTTGTAGCCCCTTGTTTTCCATATTTCTCTCTTCATCTTGTCAAAGCATGTGGCACATTGTTGCCATTTAACCATGGAGGGCCACAAGTTAAAACTATTTCTACAGGGTGCGGAAATTTCCTGGATTGTGAAACAAACCCCTGTGATACCCCCTTCCCTCCAACTCTACGACTTTGCCTACTCTTCCAGATGGAAAAACCTTAACGCTTTCAGTTCAGGTTTTCTACTTTAAATCATTTTGACATAGCCTTATTTTGATACAACATTAATCAGAATATCACTTTAAAGTAAAAAGACAATTAAATAGAAATAGGTGTTCATGGAGGTTTAACTGGAGATTTCTGCAAACTCGATAGGCTTGGTATTTAGCTGATACAAAACCAAATACTGCACATTTAGTTTAGTTTAATTTAGTTTGGAGATACAGCGTGAAATCAGGCCCTTCCCTCACCAACCAGCGATTCCCGCACACCAACACTATCCTACACACACAAGGGACAATTTACATATATTCCAACCCAATTAACCGACAAATCTGGACGCCTTTGGAATGTGGGAGGAAACCAAAGATCTCAGAGAAAACCAGCACAGCTCACAGGAAGAACGTGTAAACTCCGTACTGACAGCACCCGTAATTAGGATCGAACTCATGTCTCTGGCACTGTAAGGTAGTAATGCCCCTGTCCCACTTAGGAAACCTGAACGGAAACCTCTGGAGACTTTGCGCCCCACCCAAGGTTTCCGTGCGGTTCCCGGAGGTTTTTGTCAGTCTCGCTAATGGTCGAAAGTGGTTTCCGCTTCTTCTATGTTCCGACGATTATTTAAAAAAATTCAAAACCGGCCGCGACTAAACATAAGTTGCCATTTAAAAAATCGGTGTTTTTTTTGTCGAAGCCGGTTGCGATGCTAGTTGAAGGTGGTTGCCAGAGGTTGCAGGTAGTGGAAGGTAAGACCTCCCTGGTGGAATAAAACTGGGTAAAAAAAAGTCTTACCTTCCACTACCTGTCCTGTCCCACTTAGGAGACCTCCACCGTGACCTCTGGCGACCTTAAGCGACTTTAAATCAAGGTCGCGGGACCTATGACCTCCTACGACCTTCCACGACTGTGTGTGCGACCTCCTACAACTATGTTGAAGACCTCCCTCGACTATGAAGAAGACCTCCTTCGACTATGTTGAAGACTGGCTTCGACCATGTACGTTTTACTCGAGGATGGTCTCTGGCATATTGGTCCGTGAATGAGCACGTCCCCCTTCCACCTCAGAGGACCACACTGAAAACCAACAACGACCAGTGACGAGTGTCTACAGCTCAAATGATCACCTGATAAAATGATGTCTTGTCTGCATTTTTTTCTCACAAAAAAATGCCTCCCAGGTTTTTTTTAAATCATTCTGAACCATGCAAGCAAGGAAGGAGCTAGTTTGGAGGATGTTAGTAAAAATACAACTACCGCTGTTTGCAGTAGCCCTTTTGCTTCAGCAGCCTTTTAAGAAAGGCAGAAGGGGAAGAGCAAGGGTGAAGGGGAAGCACAAGAAGATGTCTTAATGGGTGAATGGAGATTATGTGATGGACTGTCCCAGTACACCAAATGACTGGAAGAGAGTGGCTCTGGGCTTTGACAAAAGATGGAACTTTAAGCATACATGTAGGGCAGTGGATGGCAAGCATGCCATTCTTGTCTCTGTCCCTGTACCCCTCATTTTCCTTTTCGTACAGGATGGCATTCTGCAGGAACCATTCCTCAAGGTCCCCCCCCCGCTGCCTGGTGAAGGTGCAGGGCATGACCTTCCTCCAGCCCTCCCTCACCACCAATGGGGTATCTGCCTCTGATGCTGTGTCAGGCACAGGAGAAAGGGCTGCTTTGCTTCCTTCAAATGAGACAGTGAAGGATGGGGTGGTTGTTGGGACATATACTACCACCCTGGTCTCCTCCTCCAGGGGTCTCTCATGCAGGGCTACCTCCTCCTGCACTATCACCTCATGTGGCATCACCTCCTGCCACTCCTCCTCCTGGGTGGGCAACATCTGCATGGCAGGTTTTTTTTAGGGTTGTGCCCTCCCCCTGCACTGCTGCCTTTTTGGTGCCATCTCTAAAACAGAAGTCTCCTCTCCAAAAAAACTCTCCAACTATGAATGAACATGCCTTAGAGTGACAGAGGTGACATGCTGCTGTTTAAGTTACCTTTTTTTTCTACTGACCTTTTTTTCACCCCGGAGCTATTACCTTCGACTGCCTCCGAGCACCCACGACTACCTATGACCAGCATCACGACCTACTACGACCGGCTTCGACTAGACCTACGACTAAACAGATATCGATGTTTCCCACTGCGACCTATTTTTAGTAATGATCAATATTTAACATTTTGAAAATTTTGCCGCGACCTAGCTGAAGCCTCAATTACGCGGAGACCACTCTTGACCATGAAGGAGAGAGACGAAGACCTCCTACGACCTCGTGGCGACCTTGCCACGAATATGGGTCACGGGCAAACTCATCAGAGGTCGCCCAAGTGAGACAGGACCCATAAAGGAATCACCACAAGGTATTTGCATTTTCTTTGCAAACAAAATCACAAGAAATATTTGATAGTGTGCAGATCTGGATTCTTTTTAGCACAGACTCTTCCTGCACCATCCACACTCATTTGCCAATCTTATCTCATTGCTGATTTTAAAACATTTCTGTATTGACTAAAGAAACGCTTTAAAACCAGGCCAACTATTACATTACGCATATCAATACTTGGAATTTGAAATGCCAATACTTGAAATGTCAAATATCAGATACTTCTTCCAAACGCACTCACATAACGATTCAGGGTTCGAGGCACAAAATCATGACTATTTAACATTGATAATAAATGTTTACATGTTACAAACAATGGATGTTTAGCCTAAAATGTGGAACATATGTCATTTTGATTGACTCATCAAAGAAAAGCAAAACATTTCTATAAAGCTCTCAATAGGTATTCATCCCTTTTAAAATAAATCATATTTCTTATAAAAGTTTATGAACTCTCTTCCTCAGTTTATTCCTATCTCATCCCTATCTGGGACATAATAATAATAATAATAATAATAATATCTTTTATTGTCATTACACATAAGTGCAACGAGATTTGGTTTGCAACTTCCATCCGACATCATAACTTAAATGACTAATAGCATTTAGGTTTAAATATAGATACCCCGAGAACAAGGTTTGTGAAAAGAACATTAGAACAGTAAAAGTCAAAATCAAAACAGACTATAGTGCAGATGTGTCTGTGCGACGTGAACATCTGAGGGAGACATATGACAATAAAACACTCTTGACTCTTATGCCTCCCTCCTGTTTGTACATGGCACCCAATGGTGTGCCATTCTGCTGCATAATTGATAATTCTCTTGATAGTCATCATGGAGAGCTTCAACTGGACTTGAGCAAGTTCACCTTTCTTCCGTTTCATAGACACAAAATGCTGGAGTAACTCAGTGCGACAGACAGCATCTCTGGATAGAAGGGATGTGTGATGTTTCGGGTCAAGACCCTTCTGCGGACTGAGAGTCAGGGGAAAGGAAGACACAGAGATATGGAAAAGTAAGGTGTGAAAACGAGATATCAAATGGGACAAAGCTCAAAGAAAATGTCGAATAAATCAGTGTTGGATAGGGGAAGCCGACATCGAAGCATACACAGATAAAATGTAATCAGGAGGACAGTCGGAGAAGTCTCAGTCTGAAGAAGGGTCTTGACCCGAAATGTCACCCATTCCTTCTATCCAGAGATGCTCTGTTCCACTGAGTTACTCCAGGATTTTGTGTCTAACTTCGGTGTAAGCCAGTATCTGCAGTTCCTTCCTACACCTTTCTCCCCCTCTGTCCTTGCAAATTAGCATCCATTGCCAATCCTATCTTTACCAAAGTCCTCAAACATTCTGCTCTTCCTATTCATTCTAGTTCTCTGTTTAAACATCACCAATAAAGTCTTCATCCCCTTGCGATGTCACTGGAACACCCCTAATCAAAGCCACAAATTACCTTAAATGTCACTGTGTCCTTGGAGCTGGATTCTTCCTCAGCCCACGTAGTCAATTTGTGTGGACACAAGGAAGGCAGATGCTGGTTTACCAACTAAGACACAAAGTGCTGGTGTACCTAATCAGGTCAGATGGCAGCATCTCTGGAGATCACGGATGGGCGCCATTTCGGATCAGAACCAAACTACGCCTATCCATGTTCTCCTAAGACCCGCTAAGTTGCTCCTGCATATTGTGTCTGGCCTGTCTGTGCGATTGACAAGACACTTTGCTAAAGCAGCTCTTCCATTTTCCTCCTTGGTTCACAACCCATATTCGGCCCCATTCCAGCCTATGTAGAGAGTTCCCTGTAATCATAAGGTCATGAGGAATAGGAGTAGAATTAGGCCTTCCGGCCCATCAAGTCTACTCCGCCATTCAATCATGGTTGATCTATCTCTCCCTCCTAACCCCATTCTCCTGCCTTCTCCCCATAATCTCTGACACACGTACTAATCAAGAATCTAACTATCTCAGCCTTAAAAATATCCACTGACTTGGGCCTCCACAGCCTTCTGTGACAATTAATTCCACAGATTCATCATCCTCTGACTAAAGAAATGTCTCCTCATCTCCATCCTAAATGAACATCCTTTAATTCTGAATGACTTATCTTCTTGCCTCTGTGCTCCAATTGTTTTAATCTTCCCCCTTCCCAACCCCTCCTTTGCCTCTCTCCCATGAGAAGGGTTGTCTGCTTTCTCACTCCGCATGGATATCTTACTTTAAAGATTAGGACTTCAAACTCCGATCCATTCAATCCATTCAACCATTTCCCTCCCTGCTCACTGTCAATAGACAATAGACAATAGATAATAGGTGCAGCACCGCCATTCAATGTGATCATGGCTGATCATCCACATTCAGTATCCCGTTCCTGTCTTCTCACCATATCCCCTGATTCTGCTGTCTTTAAGAGCTTTATCTAACTTTATCTAACTCTCTCTTGAAAGCATCCAGAGAATTGTCCTCCACTGCCTTCTGAGGCAGAGAATTCCACAGATTCACAACTCTCTGGGTGAAAACGTTTTTCCTCATCTCCGTTTTAAATGGCCAACCCTTTATTCGTAAACTGTGGCCCCTGGTTCTGGACTCCCCCAACATCGGGAACATGTTTCCTGCCTTTAGCGTGTCTGATCCCTTAATGAATTAATAAGTTTATTGGCCAAGTATTCACATACAAGGAATTTGCCTTGGTGCTCCGCCCGCAAGTGACAACATGATATGCAGTGACAGTTAAGAATGACACATAAAACGTTAAAAATTAATACTAAAACATTATTGATCTTATATGTTTCAATAAGATCTCCTCTCATCCTTCCAAATTTCACAGTATACAAGTCTGGGGAGTGACCATGATGATTTACAACCTGACTTTCTTATTGAAGCTTAACTTGAGTTGCTGAACCTATTTTGCTCCCATTACAAAAAACAGCTATTTCTGCTCCTATCACTTGGCCAATTTCTGCTCCTGTTACTTGAGACCTTATAATCTTATGAAGAGTCAAAAGTGTTTATTACCGTATGTACAGTACAAACGGAACAATTAAATTATTAAGCCCCTGTCCCACTTACATGCCCTTGACACGCAGATTACGCGACCTTGTGATCGCGTTGAGGCGTGACGGTCCCGCGAAGGTCACCCGCACAGCCGTCTGGAGCGCGTGACGTCAGTTGAAGATGGACACAAAATGCAGGAGTAACTCAGCGGGACCGGCAGCATCTCTGGAGAGAAGCAATGGGTGATGTTTCGGGTCGAGACCCTTCTTCAGTCTCGCTGAGTTATTACTGCATTTTGTGTCCATTTTCAGTGTTCTTGGCCCCGCTCTGGGAGGGGGGCGGATCCGGACCGCAACGGCCGTGAGCCCCAGGCTGAGTTTGACGATCGTTTGCCTGTTTCTGTTGCTGTTGGAGGTGAGACATTGCGTCACGCCAGGGTCTTGGGCCTGTCCCACTTTAGCCGTCAGTTCCGCGACGGGCCATTGACTACATACCCCTCCGCGTTTCTCAGTGGGACCGGCCCCGCGCGGCCACACACGCGGCCTCAATGCGACGACGAGGTTGCGTAATTTGCATGCCAAGGACACGTAAGTGGGACAGGGCCTTACTTTCAGCAACATTACAGGGTTTTCAACATAATACTCAATAGATGACATAATAAACCACAGAAGTTCAATAAATACAAACAAAACCTACAGAAAACAAAAACACAAAGACCCTCATCTCAAGCTGTTCTTCAATCAATTCCAACTTGCTTTGGAAATATCAGCATGTATCCTCTGCATTTCAGGCAGTGGATTTGCTGTCATGTCATTTTAAGCCATAATGACATTTTTTTCCTTATCAATTTACTCCTTATTATGCCCATTTCCTTAAACCTGGGCTTTATTTCCAGCCCGCTGCCCTTTAGTGGAAGTTTCCAGCTGTCTACTTACAAAATGCTTGATAAATTTGATCACTTCTACTGTTTACCGTGAGTTTCTCTGGTTGAAGGATTGCTCTCTCAGCTTCACTGATTTCTCATCATCGCAAACTAACCTGCTATTGCCCTTGTGAATCTACAAATTCTCCAACGTCACACCCATCTGCTCTCCAGCCACACTGTTTCTGCATCCCCCACTCCAAAATGCACCATTTCATTTTATTTTAAATTCAGTCTGCCATATGTTTCTGACCCTTTCCCCCAGTCTATCTTTGAAGTTTACCACTTTTTAACTGCATTTCCAAGTTTTGGGTCATAGAGTTAAGAAAGGAGTGGCATAGTGGCTCGGCGGTAGAGTCACTGCCTTACAGCACCAGAGATCCGGGTTTGATGTTGGCTAGGGTGCAGTCTGCACGGAGTTTGTACGTTCTCCATGTGACCTGTGTGGATTTTCTCCGGGATTTCTTGTTTCCTTCCACATTCCAAACGTTCAGGTTTGTAAGTTAATTGGCTTGGTATAATAATAAATTATACAATTACTAGTGTGTGTAGGATAGTGTTGATGTTCGGGGATCGCTGGTTGGTACGGACTCGGTAGGCCGAAGGACGTGTTTCCGTGCTGTATCTCTAAACCAAATGAAACTAAACTAAACTAAGGTTAGGTAGAGTTAGGTAGAGCTAAGGTTAAATAGAACTTTGGCTCCATTTGTCCCAGACCAACTAAGTTGCTTAACTGAGCTAGCCCAACTTGTCTGTGCATTGCCCATATCCCACCAACCCTTTCCTATCCATGCACCCTTTCAGTGTCTTTTAAATGTTGTCATTTAGAGGTTGTCTTTTAGAGGTTGTGCCAACCTCTACCTCTTCCTCTGGCAGCTTGTTTCAGGAGCACAACACCTTCGGTGTAAACACCTTGGATCTATGCCTTCTAATTTTAGACTCCCCTATCCTGGGGAAAAGCTTGAGCTATTCACCTTATATATAGAGTTATAGAGAGTCATGGAATCTTACATCATAGAAACAGACCCTTTGGCCTAACTTGCCACACCAACCAATATGCCCCATCCACACGAGTCCCACCTGCCTGCGCTTGGCCCATATCCTTCTATGCCTACCCATGTACCTATATAAATGCTTCTCACACCTATACACCTCATGATTTTATAAGGTCATCTCATATCCTCCTATGCTCAATTAAAAAAGAACCAGCTTGTCCAACTTATAACTCAAACCCTCCAGACCCGGTAACAAAGTCGTAAATCTTTTTAGCAGAATTTCAGAGTAATGGCAACTTTCCTATAGTAGGGTGACCTGGGCTGTATACAGTACTCTAAATGTGGCCTTACTAACGTCTTGTAACATGACGTATAACAGAGAGATCAAGAAAGAGGAGAGCGGTGTCAGAGATAGTCCAGGTGAATTTGAGGGCAGGGCAGGGCAGAAGTTTATGATAAAGCTAATGAAATCAGTGTGCAGGAGGCAGCCCTGGTGCAGTTGTCAATGTAGTGGAGAAAGTTGGGGATGGTGCCAGTGTGCATGTGGAGCAAGGACTGTTTGACGTAACCAACAAAAATGGCAGACATAGCCAGGGCCCATGGCTACACCTTCAGCTTATTAACCATAACCTTAACCATTCAATGTTACACAATAAGCAATAAACCACAGATGGAGGAAATCTGAAACACAATCAGAAAATCTGGAGTACTCAGCAGTCAGAGTCCCAGCCTCTGTGGAGAGAGAAACAGAGTTAATGATTCGAGGACCTTTTTGTCAACTCCACAAATGCTACCTGCCAATAATTTTGTTTTTTTTATCTCTTAGAAAATTATATATACGCAATCCCACTGTCCCATTAATCCTTTTCTCATAAACTGTGTCAACAAGTAGGCAGGCATCCGCTGATGCCACCTGTTGAATCTGCCTGTTCTACCATCTTCCATTCTTGTTAAAGTTGAGCTTATCAAAGATCTGCTGGTTATATTCAGAACTGAGTTGTGGTGTGGGTCCACCACCCATTTTCCGGCAACTGGTGGCCCGGCACCCCCTTTAATCCGGACAAATTTATGAGAACGCACTTGAAATCCCCAACGGAAGTCTCCCCGAAAATGTGACGCCTAGACCGGGTATGGCGGCGATCGGCGGGTCGAATTCCGGCCAGAGTCGGCAGATCGGTTCCAATTGCAGACTTCCGAGGCCGACTTTGTGGGCTGATATCTCGGCCCCTCGGTGGCCAAGGCGGACTGTTCCAGAACTGTTGGACTCCTCACAGTTGGTCCAGCAAAACGGATAATCCAGAAAGGCTCTGGAACCAAGGATGCCGGAAAATTGGTGGTGGATCCCTATGCCTGATTCATTAATTATTCTATGCTTACGTGCGTTTTCTTGGACTCATCCTTATGCTCAAATCTCACCAAATATCTGGATTTCCCTTTCGACAGACTTTGGCTCAGTGTCAATTTTTCTCTGTCTGCATTTCACCTCGGGGTATTTCCTCATATTAAATAGACCATGTAACTGTGGAAGGAGAAACTTTGGAAGAATAAAACTGAAAGAAGCGATCGACCTGACTTTAAAAGTTAAAACGTTCATTGTGCAAGAATGAGAGCGAGAGTGACAGAGAGGGAAAGACAGAAATAAGCTCTGAACCACTGAACCACCCAATAGACTAAAGGGCATTGGTTTTGTCTTTTTCCACTACTATGGTTTGTTTGTTTTTATGTATATATATATATATATATATATATATATATATATATATATATATATATATATATATATATATATATATACACCACCCATATATACACAGTATATATATAGAGAGAGAGATATATAGTAGATAGATACCCACACATATTGGATACAGTATACTATGTTTACATATTCTGTTGTGCTGCTGCAAGTAAGAATTTCATTGTTCCATTTGTTTAATTGTTCTATCTGGGACATATGACAATAAAACACTCTTGAATCTCTTGAGAGAGAGAGTGCGAGAGCGAGAGCGAGAGCGAGAGAGTACAGTGGGATAGAGAGGGGGAGGGAGAGAGAGAGAGAGAGAGAGAGAGAGAGAGAGAGAGAGAGACAGAGAGAGAGAGAGAGAGAGAGCTACATGGAATGTGGTTGTTTCAGCTAATTTAAACTGAGGGTCATATTGTATATTTAAAAAATATACATGTGATTCATTGTGGGAAAAGAACAATTCACAATGAGAAAAGCTTTCCACTGTACCTCAGTACACGTGACCGTACACTAAAACTAAACTAAAATTAAGAAAATAATCTGGACAGATGGCCTGTATTCTATTTAATATCATATCAACGTGCAGCTTCATTTGGCGTGAGAATATTCGGTGTATTTGAGTCTCATCCTCTGCAAAGGACAAATATTATTAGAATGGCTTAATCCTCCGTCCCCTGAAAATGTTACAAGCTGACAAAACATGCAAAGTTACAACGTGAAAGGCACCAATGGAACCGTGATAATCAGCTAAAATTAATTTCCTAACACAGGAAAAACAAAGAGACGTGGTGCCAGCTCCTGACATTGGGATTCAGCTGAATTAGTGCTGGGAAACCTCCCAAGAGACGGGCAGCTCTGAATGACGAATGTATTTCCGAAGTTACAGGTCATCACATTATGCCTTTGGGATATATCGCTCTCCTTTTAATATCCTTCTGAGAATAATTTTCCACTTGGTTTAGCCCCATCACAATTACGGAGCTGAAAGTAACCTCTGAAACAACTCGATGAGCATTACAAGAAAAACTATCACTTTTGCTGCAAAAAAAGAAGTGTTGGAGGAACCCAGCGGGCCAGGCAGCATCTGTGGAGGGAATGGATAGTTTTTTGTTGTTTTTTTGATATATTTTTATTAGAGGCCATACGTATTACAAATAATACAATAATTTTTTCAGATATGCATATTACATATTTCCAAAATTATCTGAGTATTACAAAACAATATATATAAGCCTCAATTTTTTTAATAGTGAAGAGGAAAAAAAAGAGTAAAGAAAGAATAGATGTTTAATTTAAAAAGTGTGATTATAATTTTGATTATATGTGATAAGAGAAAGAGAGAGAGAGAAATAAATAAATAAAAACAAAAACAAACAAAATTAAAAAATCCATATTACTAGCAAACAATTATTATACTTACAGATAGAAAAACAGTATACATCTTAACAATGAATGGAACAATTTCTTATAATACATATATAGAGACAAGTATATGGATAGTTTAGTTTGGTTTGGAGACAGAGCCTTCAGCCCACCGAGTCCGCGCTGACCAGCGACCAGTGTCTGAAGAAGGGTCTCGACCCGAAACGTCGCCTATCTCCTTCACTCCTTAGATGCTGCTGCACCCGCTGAGTTTCTCCAGCTTTTTGTGTAACACTATTTACAATTTGGCCAAGCCAATTAGCCTACAACCCTGTACGTCTTTGGAGTGTGGGAGGAAATCGGAGCACCCGGGGAAAACACACGCAGGACACAGAGAGAACATACAAATTCTGTACAGACAGCTCCCATGGTCAGGATGGTACCCGGAACTCTGGTGCTGTAAGGCAGCAACTCTACTGGTGCTCCACCTTGCCACTCAAGAGGCAATGCTTCGAGTCAAAACCCTTCTTCACATTGGGATAGGGAGGGCACGTGTAACGGGAGTATTGCTTAAAATTTGAGAATTTTCCAAGCAGAATATGGAGAGGATATTTCCACTGTGGAAGGATGTCCACTAGTGGGAGAGTCTAGGACTAGAGGTCAGAGCCTCAGAATTAAAGAATGTTCCTTTAGGAAGGAGATGAGGAGGAATTTCTTTAGTCAGAGGGTAGTGAATCTGTGGAATTCATTGCCACAGACGGCTGTGGAGGTCAAGTCAGTGGATATTTTTAAAGCAGAGATAGATAGATTCTTGATTAGTACGGGTGTCAGAGATTATGGGGAGAAGGCAAGGGAATGGGGTGAGGATGGAGAGATAAATCAGCCATGATTGAATGGTGATTTGATGGGCCAAATGGCCTAATTCTGTTCCTATCCCTTATGAACTTGTGAACTTTTGGTTTGCTTATTCCTTTCTCCTCTCCCATCCTGTAAGTTTAGGTTTTATTATTATCATGTGTAAAGAGGTACGGGGAAACGCTTTGTTTTGCATGCTATCTAGACAAATTTGGTAATGCTGTACATAAATACAATTAAGCCAACCTCAAGTGCAATAGGTAGAGCAAAGGGGAAGATATATAATTCAGAATATAGTTCTCAGCATTGTAGCTCTTCAGTTCCATTGACAAAGACAATTTCCACACTGGGATAGATGTGAATCAGGCAGCACCCTGGCTTGTGGAAGAATCAATCCTGATAACAGAGGGGAAGAAGCTGCTCCTGAGTCTGGTGGTGCACGCTTTCAATCTTATAACCATATAACCATATAACAATTACAGCATGGAAACAGGCCTTCTCGGCCCTTCCAGTCCGTGCCGACCATTTATTTTCCCCTAGTCCCATCTACCTGCACTCAGACCATACCCCTCCATTCCCTTCCCGTCCATATACCTATCCACTTTACTTTTAAATGTTAAAATCGATCCTGCCTCCACCACTTCTGCAGGAAGATCATTCCACACAGCCACCACTCTCTGAGTAAAGAGGTTCCCCCTCATGTTACCCCTAAACTTCTGTCCCTTAATTCTCATGTCATGCCCTCTTGTTTGAATCTTTCCTACCCTCAATGGGAAAAGCTTATCCACATCAACTCTGTCTATCCCTTTCATCGTTTTAAAGACCTCAATCAAGTCCCCCCTTAACCTTCTGCGCTCCAAAGAATAAAGACCTAACTTGTTCAACCTTTCTCTGTAACTCTGGAACCCAGGCAACATTCTAGTAAATCTCCTCTGTGCTCTCTCTATTTTGTTGACATCCTTCCTATAATTAGGCGACCAAAATTGTACACCATACTCCAGAATTGGTCTTACCAATGCCTTGTACAATTTTAATATTACTTCCCTACTCCTATATTCAATGCTCAATGCTCAATCTTCTGTAGCTTCTGCTGAGAGGAGCGAGGAGAGGAAGGAATGAGTGGAGTAGGTCAAGTCTATGATTATGTTGAAGATAGACACAAAATGGTGTTGGGTAGACTGCTGGGACTGAAGGCTGATAAATCCCCAGGGCCTGATGGTCTGCATCTCAGGATACTCAAGGAGGTGGCTCTAGAAATCGTGGATGCATTGGTGATCATTATCCAATGTTTTATAGATTCTGGATCAGTTCTTGTGGATTGGAAGATAGCTAATGTTATCCCACTTTTTAGGAAAGGAAGGAGAGAGAAAGTAGGGAATTATAGACCAGTTAAAAACATAGAAAATAGGTGCAGGAGTATGCCATTCGGCCCTTCAAGCCTGCACCGCCATTCAATATGATCATGGCTGATCATCCAACTCAGTATCCTGTACCTGCCTTCTCTCCATACCCCCTGATCCCTTTAACCACAAGGGCCACATCTAACTCCCTCTTAAATAGAGCCAATGAACTGGCCTCAACTACCTTCTGTGGCAGAGAATTCCACAGATTCACCACTCTCTGTGTGAAAAATGATTTTCTCATCTCGGTCCTAAAAGACTTCCCCCTTATCTTTAAACTGTGACCCCTTGTTCTGGACTTCCTCAACATCGGGAACAATTTTCCTGCATCTAGCCTGTCCAACCCCTGAAGAATTTTGCAAGTCTCTATAAGATCCCCCCCTCAATCTTCTAAATTCCAGCAAGTACAAGCCAAGTCTATCCAGTCTTTCTTCATATGGAAGTCCTGACATCCCAGGCATCAGTCTGGTGAACCTTCTCTGTGCTCCCTCTATGGCACGAATGTCTTTCCTCAGATTAGAAGACCAAAACTGTACGCAATACTCCAGGTGTGGCCTCACCAAGACCCTGTACAACTGCAATAGAACCTCCCTGCTCTTGCACTCAAATCATTTTGCTAGAATGCCAACATACCATTTGCTTTCTTCACTGCCTGCTGCACCTGCATGCCTACTTTCAATGACTGGTGTACCATGACACTCAGGTCCCCTTTTCCTAATTGGCCACCATTCAGATAATAGTCTACTTTCCTGTTTTTGCCACTAAAGTGGATAACCTCATATTTATCCACATTATACTGCATCTGCCATGCATTTGCCTACTCACTCAACCTATCCAAGTCACCTTGCAGCCTCCTAGCATCCTCCTCACAGCTAACACTGCCTTCCAGCTTCGTGTCATCCGCAAACTTGGAGATGTTGCATTCAATTCCCTTGTCCAAATCATTAATATATATTGTAAATAGCTGGGGTCCCAGCACTGAGCCTCGCGATATCCCACTAGTCACTGCCTGCCTTTCTGAAAATGACCCGTTTACTCCTACACTTTGCTTCCTGTCTGCCAGTCAGTTCTCTATCCACATCAATACTGAACCCCCAATACCGTGTGCCTTAAGTTTGTATACTAATCTCTTATGTGGGACCTTGTCAAAAGCCTTCTGAAAGATATAACACATCCACAGGTTCTCCCTTATCCACTCTACTAGTTACATCCTCGAAAAATTCTATAAGATTCGTCAGACATGATTTACCTTTCATAAATCCATGCTGACTTTGTCCAATGATTTCACCACTTTCCAAATGTGCTGCTATCCCATCTTTAATAACTGACTCTAGCATTTTCCCCACTACCGATGTTAGACTAACTGGTCTGTAATTCCCCGTTTTCTCTCTCCCTCCCTTTTTAAAAAGTGAGGTTACATTAGTTACCCTCCAATCCTCAGGAACTATTCCAGAATCTAAAGAGTTTTGAAAAATTATAACTAATGCATCCACTATTTCTGGGGCTACTTCCTTAAGTACTCCGGGATGCAGCCTATCTGAACCTGGGTGGTGTGGAACTCCTGACATCGGTGGTGTGGAAGATACTGGAGTCAATTATTAAAGATGTACTTTAATAGCAGCATATTTGGATAGCAGTAACAGAGTCAGCATGGATTTAGGAAGGGGAAATCTTGCTTGACTAATCTTCTGGAATTTTTTGAGGATGTAACAAGTAAAATGGATAATGGAGAGCCAGTGGATGTAGTGTATCTGGACTTTCAGAAGGCCTTTGATAAGGTCCCACACAGGAGATTAGTGGGAAAAATTGGAACACACCATAATGGGGGTAGGGTATTGACATGGATATAAAATTGGTTGGCAGACAGGAAACAAAGAGTAGGAATGAACAGTTCCCTTTCAGAATGACACGTAGTGACTAGTGGGGTGCTTCAAGGCTCGGTGCTGGGAGAGCAGCTATTCACAATATATATTAATGATTTTGATGAAGGAATTAAAAGTAACATTAGCAAATTTGCAGATGACACAAAGCTGGGTGGCAGTGTGAACTGTGAAGAGGATGCTATGTGGATACAGGGTGACTTAGATAGGTTGGGTGAGTGGGCATATGCATGGCAGATGCAGTATAATGTGGATAAATGTGAGGTTATTCACTTTGGTGGCAAGACCAAGAAGGCATGTTATTATCTGAATTGTGTCAGATTAGGAAAAGGGGAAGTACAACGAGACCTGGGTGGCCTTGTACATCAGTCACTGAAAGTGAGCATGCAGGTACAGCAGGCAGTGAAGAAAGCTAATGACATGTTGGCCTTCATAATGAGAGGATTTGAGTATAGAAGCAAAGAGGTCCTTCTGCAGATGTACAGCGCCCTGGGGAGACCACACCTGGAGTATTGTGTGCAGTTTTGGCCTCCTAATTTGAGGAAGGACATTCTTGCTATTGAGGGAGTGCAGAGTTAATTCCCGCGATGACGGGAATGTCATATGATGAAACAATGGAACAACTGGGCTTGTACGCACTGGAATTTAAAAGGATGAGAGGGGATCTTATAGAAACATATAAAATTAAAATTTGACACGCTAGATGCAGGAAACATGTTCCCGATGTTGGGGGACTCCAGAACCAGGGGCCACGGTTTAAGAATAAGGGGTAGGCCATTTACAACTGAGATGAGAAAAAACTTTTTCTTCCAGAGAGTTGTGAATTCGTGGAATTCTCTGGCTTAGAAGGCAGTGGAGGCTGACTCACTGGATGCATTCAAAAGAGAGTTAGATAGAGCTCTTAGGGCAAGCGGAATCAAGGGATATGGGGAGGCAAGAACGGGTTACTGATTGTGGATGATCAGTCATGATCACAATGATTTGCGGGGTTGGCTTGAAGGGCTAATGGCCTAATCCTGCATCTATTTTCTATGTATCTATGTTGGAGTAACTCAGCGGGACTCTGGATAGAAGGAATGGGTGATGTTTCGGTTCAAGAAGGGTCTCGACCTGAAACGCCACCCATTCCTTCTCTCCAAAGATGCAGCCTGTCCCGCTGAGTTGCCCCACCATTTTACCCTATCTTTGGTTTAAACCAGCATCTGCAGTTCCTTCCTGCACACTTTGATTATGTTGGCTGCCTCACCTAGGTAGCGTGAAGTCACTGGTGGGGAGTCCGTCCTGAGTGCTGAACTGGGTCTAGTACATCTGTAACTCTCTGCAACGTTCATGGCCTAGAAACTCCTTTATACACCAAAAAATGAGTGCTGTGCGTTGAAAAATCAGTTCAACCACAGTGGAACAATCTAATGTCATTCTAGATGTCTCAGTGTTGACACTGCGGTAGAGTTGCTGCCTTACAGCGCAAGAGACCCAGGTTTGATCATAACTACAGTTGCTGTCTATACAGAATTTGTACGTTCTCCCTGTGACCAGTGTAGAACATTTGGCGAGAAGATAAAATCGGGCCGTGCAGGGCTGGGGAAGAAGGGTCTCGACCCGAAATGTCGCCTATTCCTTCTCTCCATAGATGCTGCCTCACCCTCTGAGTTTCTCCAGCATTTTGTGTCTACCTCCATGTGACCACGTGGGTTTTCTCTGGGTGATCCAGTTTCCTCCCATTTTCCAAAGGAGTACAGATTTTTATGGAGTGTAGGAAGGAACTGCAGATGCTGGTTTGAACCGAAGATAGACACAAGAAGCTGGGGTAACTCAGCGGGTCAGATAGCATCTCTCGATAAAAGGAATAGGTGACTTTTCGGGTTGAGAACCTTCGTCAGGCCTCAATTGGCTTCTGTAAGTTGTAAATAGTCTCTAGTTTGTAGGATAGTGCTACAGACTCGGTGGGCTGAAGGGCATGTTTCTGTGCTGTATATCTACAGTCTAAAGTATATCTGACTCTGGACCTTTCATTGAGGATTTTGTATTGTCTTGTACACATCTGCAGTGTGATGCTCGCCAAATTATGTTCACAGGTCTGGTAGATGCAAAATCCTTCTTCAATGAGATTTTCAATCTTAATGGTTTGAAAAATGATAGATCTTATTAATTATAGAACAACATACTGTACCCCAACAAAATCTTTTTGGATTTTGTAAACCAGCATCTGCAGTTCCTTCTTTATACAAAATTAGACTTTAGAGATATAACGTGGCAACAGGCCCTTTGGCCCACTGACTCTGGGTGACCAGCGATCACCCCATATACTAGCACTATCCTGCACACAAGCAACAATTTACAGAAGCCAATTAACCTACGAACCAGTACGTCATTGGAGTGTGGGAGGAAACCAGAGCACCCAGAGAAAGCCCATGCAGCTTCAGGGAGAACGTGCAAACTCCGGACAGGCAGCATCCTTAGTCAGGATCGAAGGATAAGGGGGAGATCTTTTAACACCGAGATGAGAAAGACTTTTTTCTCACAGAGAGTGGTGAGTCTCTGGAACTCTCTGCCACAGAGGGTAGTTGAGGCCAGTTCATTGGCTATATTTAAGAGGGAGTTAGATGTGGCCCTTGTGGCTAAGGGGATCAGAGGGTATGGCGAGAAGGCAGGTATGGGATACTGAGTTGGATGATCAGCCATGATCATATTGAATGGCGGTGCAGGCTCGAAGGGCCGAATGGCCTACTTCCGCACCTAATTTCTATGTTTCTATGAACCTGGGTCTCTGCCCCTGTTAGGCAGCAACTCCGCTTCTGTGTGCCCTGAAAAGCTGTATTCCACTCGCCTTAATGTTTAATGTTTAATGTTTAATGTTTTCTGAGTCATTCGTAACTGTCACTGCATGTCATGTTGTTACTTGTGGGCGGAGTACCAAGGCAAATTTCTTGTATGTGAATACTTGGCCAATAAACTTACTTACTTCCCATCCCCATGCAATAAACATGTCTCCTCATTGGCATTGCTCTTCACCAATTTGTTAAAATCCCCTGAAATATTCAGTTTCCCCTGTCGCATCATCGTAGCATCCACTCATTCAGTGACAATGTTCCCCCCTAGTTTGAGAAATGTGACTTGCTTTGCACTTTGCTCCCCATTAAGCATTGGCAGCAACGATTCTGTTTGCATGGCTAAATGCCAGCGAAGAGAAGGTGCAATAGGTCAAGAAAACAATGTCATGTTCAAATTGACACTATCAGTTCTGTTGTGGTGTCAGAGAAAGGGCTCCTACAATACTTCATAATGAAGATCACAATCTTGTCTGACTGTCAGAAACAGGATGGCACAGTGGCGCAGTGTTAGAGTTGCTGCCTTTCAGCGGCTGAGTCCAGGGTTCAATCCTGACTACAGGTGCTGTCTGTGGGGAGTTTGCATGTTCCCCCTGTGACTGCGTGGGGTTTCTCCGGCTACTCTGGCTCCAAAGACGTGTGGGTTTTAGGTTAATTGGCTTCTGTAAATTGTCCATAGTGTGTAGGATAGAACAGGTGTGAACGGGTGATCGCTGGTCGGTATGATCTTGGTGGGCTGAAGGGCCTGTTTCCATGCTGTACCTCCACACTAAACTAAACTAAACTAAGCATTCAGATGACAGGCAATGCTGTTTTGTTGCCGTCAATAGCTTAAACGGCAGTACTACTCCAATTTTCCTGTGAAAGGGAGCTAAGAAGTATCGTTGATTTAACTTTGTATTGTGATCGCTTTCAAGGATATTCAAACTTTTTATGTGCTTGCCTCAATCAGGTGTTTCCCGCAGTGATCAAAGCCTAAGGGTTGAAGCATAGACGAGATTACAGGATATAAAGGTTTCTGCGCAGGTGAGTGTTTTTGAAGTGGGAGACTTGCTGGCACGTCGTTGCGGCTTGTCAAACACACTTCAAACACTTTTTCAAGGTGTCAACCGCAGCTCAAGTGGGTGGGAATATTTTCTATGAACATTTTGAGGTTTAACTCTAAAAGCTGGGACACAAAATCCAAGTTGTTTCTTCAAATCAGTGCGGAGGAGGTTTCCATAGGCAGAGGAGTTCTTATGGACTGGAAATATAATGGAGTCATGGAGCCAAGAGTCACGGCAGAAATACAGGCTCTGCTGTTGTCCATGCAAACGGAACAGGCCCAACTTGCCAATGCCAACCATGAGGCCCCATGAACCCACGTTTGGCCCATATCCCTCTAAATCTTTTCTATATATGTACCTATCCAAGTGACTTTTAAATGTTGTGTAAGTTCCTAAGATCCTAAGCGTTAAGAGCAAAATTAGGCCATTTGGCCCATCAGGTCTACTCTGCCATTCAATCATTGCTGATCTATCTCTCCCTCTTAACCCCAATAAAGTACCTGCCTCAACTACCTCCTCTGGCAGCTCGATTCATATGCCCATCACTAACTGTGTGAAAAAGTTGCCCTCAGGTTCCTATTAAATCTTTCCAGGGCATCTGCAATTTATTCATTAGCTTCATGGATATATTTGATTAGGGCCGGGAGATTTATTTTGCCTGAGATGGCAATTAACCTTGCCTATTTATCTTAACCTTGATTTCCTTTTGGATGACGACACCTCCTCGACCGTAATACAGACTGTCCTCAAGATATCTCCATTAACTGTCCCAAGTGCCCCAGTCTTCATGTGCTTCTCCATGGTAAATTTAGAGAAGAAATACTCATTGGGGATCTTGGCCATCTCCTGCAGCTCCACACAGACATGGCTGCTTTGGCTTCTTAGGGGCCCTATTCTCTCTCGAGTTACCATCTTTCCCCTTAATGCACATATAAAATATCTTTGAATTTTCTTCATATTATCTGCCAGAACTATCTCCTGCCCCCCTTTTGTTCTCCTTATTTCCTTCTTCATTATGCTCCTCGGGTCCTGAAACTCTTCCAGGGATATCTACCTGGTGGAGTACGATCAATCTTGCCTGCCAGGATATTGGTTCCCCTCCACTTCTGGTGCAACCCATCCCTCTTGTACAGGTCATCTCTACCCCAGAAGAGATCCCGGAAATCTGAATCCCTGCACCGACTCCTCAGCCACACATTCAACATCCCTATCTTCCCTCACTACCATGTGGCACTGGGAGTAATCCAGAGATCACTACCCTGGAGATCCTGCTGTTTAACCCACTGCCTAACTCCGAATACTCCAAAAATGCCGGACCTCACCCCTTTTTCTACCAATGTCATTTGTGCCAACATGCAGAACAACTTCCGGCTGCTCCCCCTTCCCCTTGAGAATGCCACAGAGCCACTCCAAGACTTCCTGGACCCTGGCACCAGGAAGGCAACACACCATCCTGGAGTCTCGACTGCTGCCACAGATGTTCCTGCCTGCCCCCTTCATAAGAAGTCTCCAACCCCTATGGCTCTGCCTGACATTGCCCTTCCCTGCTGTATCTCCGTGCCACACACCTGACTGCCGCTGCTGCTCACCCCTGACAGGTCATCCCACTCAACAATATCCAATATACAGTTAGTTTAGATTAGTTGAGAGATACAGCGCCGAAACAGGCCCTTCGTCCCACTGAGTCCTCACCGACCAGCGATCCCCGTACATGAACACTACCCTACACACACTATGGACTTTTTTTTACATTTACACCAAGCCAAATAGCCAACAGACCTGTATGTCTATACATTGTGGCAGGAAACCGAAGATCTCGGAGAAAATGCATGCAGGTCACGAGGAGAACGTACAAACTCTGTACGGACAGCACCCGTAGTCGGGATTGAACCCGGGACTGTATGGCGGGAGCTCTACCACTGCGCCACAGTGCCGCCCCATATGTTTTAGTTCAGAGATATATTTTGAGATACAGCATGGAAACAGGCCCTTCAGACCACTGGGTCCGTGCCGACCAGCGATCCCCGCACATTAACACTATCCTGCACCCATTAGGGCCAATTTTTACATTTACCAAGCCAATTAACCTACAAACCTGTACGTCTTTGGCAATTTGAAAGGGAATGGCCACAGGGATCACCTGCAGTCTCTGCCTACTCCCTTTTCTCGTGGTCACCCACCTATTCGCATCCTGCACCTTACGCATGGCCACCTCTCTATAACTCCTACCTGTGAATCTCTCGTTCTCCCTGTTGATCTTGAGGTCGTCCACCTGTCGCTCCAGTTCCCTAATGTGGCCCATGAGGAGCTGCACCTGGATACAGTTCCCACAGGTGTAGTCATCGGGGATACCAACAGTTTCCCTGACTTCCCACATCCTGCATGTGGAACCATTCTACTAACCACCGCTACCGCACCAAAACCAAAAGGAAAAGAAGCACGTCAATCACACACCAGAAATGTTAGACTTTATCTTTACTTCCTGTAACCGTCTGCTCAGCCTTTGCTCAGCTCCCTCACTGAAGCGTCTTGACCCAAATCCTCACACCTACTCTTCACACTTACTCCCTTAAACACAACATAACGCAAAACACGGTCACTCCCAATAGGCCATTCCATTACGTCTTTCCTTCTTTATATTGGCCGCTCTATTCATCCATTTTGATCACTGCACCAATCCACCAGCTTCCTTTTGTATTCTGCCGACGCTGTTCCAACATTGAAATATACTCAGCGGGTCAGGCAGCATCTCTGGAGAAAATAAATAGTTTAGTTTAGTTTAGAGATACGGCATGGAAACACGACCATTAAGTCCACGCTGACACGCGATCCCCACATATTAACACAAGCCTACACCCATTAGGGACAATTTTTACATTTACCAAGCCAATTAATCTACACAGCTGTACGTCTTTGGAGTGTGGGAGGAAACCGTAGATCGCAGAGAAAACCCACGCAGGTCACGGGCGTAAACCCTGTACAGACAACACCTGTAGTCACGATCGAACCCGGCTCACTGCCGCTGTAAATGCTGTAAGGCAGCAACTCTACCGCTGCGCCACCGTGCTGCCCTTGCTGCACTGAAATAGACTCACTCAACAAATCTAATGGCTGTCTTCATTTTCAACCAAAAACAGGTAAAAAAACAAGTTGACATAAAGAAAATCCTGAGGTACTATTCTGGTACTTAGTTAACGTTCAATTCAACCGACAATGGGCATTCCCAAAGCGCAGGTTATCTTTTCATGATTATGTTGCTATCATTAGGACTTTGTTTTGTGCAGAGCCACTGGTGCGATTTTTTTCATAGCAACTGTGGATACACTTACAACATCGTCCATTGTCTTAGGGCTTTATCATGCCTTGATATCAAGGAAAGCACTTTTTAAAAGCAAACCTTTTTTTCCCCTGTTTGATCAGCTTCAGCGCAGCAGCACCAGTCAAAGGCAACCTCGTTGTCTTAAGGGCCTGTCCCACCAGCATGCTCTAGCGCGACCAAACGTGGTGGCTTGAGGCATATGGCCTCGCGGTGCCGGTCCCACTTCCAACTGCGGAGCCGTATAGAGCTGGTCCAGACATCATACACACCAATCAGCTGGGCAGGAGGCGGGCCGACTGAATTTGGACGTCGCACGGTGTCTGGTGGTGACGTCATGATGCAACGGCATGCTGGGCGGTGACGTCATCGCGCAACGCCACACGCTAGGCTACGCCATCAAGACGCTGCGTACAGCGCCATGACGCTGCGTACGGACGGCCTCAATGCGGCTGCGAGCCTGTCGGCCGTTAGCGCGCAGGATTTTGAACAGTGTCAGTTTTTCGGAGCCCCGCACGATGTCGGCACCAGCCCCGCACAACTCCATACGGCTCCACCGATCGAAGTGGGACCGGCCCCGCGCGGTCGTACGGCTCAAGCGACCACGTTAGGTTGCGCTCGCCGCATGCAGTCGCATGCTGGTGAGACAGGCCCTTAACAGACATATACACACACGCACACACACACACACATTGTCGGCAGAGGTGATTAAATGTGTGAACTGAGGTTGAATCACACGCTGCAGTCAATGGATAGTCAGGGCAGCTGAAACAATTGTTTAAGAAAGAACTGCAGATGCTGGTAAAATCCAAAGCAGATACAAAATGCTGGAGATACTCAGCGAGCGAGGGAGAAGGATTTGGGGATGTTTCGGGTCGAGACCCCTCTTCAGACTCCTCCAGCATTTTGTGTCTACCAGCTGAAACAATTCTCAGACTACTCCTAAGATAGACACAAAAAGATGGAGTAACTCAGCGGGACAGGCGCCATCTCTGGAGAGAAGGAATGGGTGACGTTTCGGGTCGGAATTCTTCTTCACCCATTCCTTCTCCCCAGAGATGCTCCCCAGACACACTCAGGCTGGAATCTGCTCACTTAAGACAATTCATCTGTTGAAGTGATGACCTGCTGTTTTCGTTTAGAGAGGCAGCATGGAAACAGGCCCTTCGGCCCACCGAGTTTACGCATCCTTCACAATGGTTCCAGGCTTCTATAAAGATGAACTTGATGGAAGGAAGCGATGAGCCAGTGATGGACTGGGCTGTGCTGAACACTCTTTGCAGATGCAGTGGTCAAGGCCAGAACATTTGTCATACCAGTCTGAGATGCATCCCATCAGAATTCTTCCTATGGTGCATCTGTGGTAGTTTGGGATAATCCTCATGGATGTGCCAAATCTTCTCAAATGCCAGAGGAAATAAATGTGCTGATTTGCTTTCTTGATTTCTGCATTAGCGTCCAGGGACCTGAAGCTCTCAACCATCTCTACAGCAACTCCGTTGATAGAAACATAGAAACATAGAAATTAGGTGCAGGAGTAGGCCATTCGGCCCTTCGAGCCTGCACCGCCATTCAATATGATCATGGCTGATCATCCAACTCAGTATCCCGTACCTGCCTTCTCTCCATACCCCCTGATCCCCTTAGCCACAAGGGCCACATCTAACTCCCTCTTAAATATAGCCAATGAACTGGCCTCAACTACCCTCTGTTGGAGAGAGTTCCAGAGACCCACCACTCTCTGTGTGAAAAAAGTCCTCATCTCGGTCCTAAAGGATTTCCCCCTTATCCTTAAGCTGTGACCCCTTGTCCTGGACCTCCCCAACATCGGGAACAATCTTCCTGCATCTAGCCTGTCCAACCCCTTAAGAATTTTGAGGATAGGGTTGTGTTCACTTCCTCGCTTTAGACCTTTTAGACTGTAGACATCCAGCGCAGAAACAAAGCCTTCGGTCCACTGAGTCCACGCCGACCAGCGATCACCCCATACACTAGCACTATCCTACACACTAGTTTGGGTGGTTATGCAGATAATTGTGATTGTGAAAAATTGCAGCAGGATCTTGATCGATTGGCCAGGTGGGCTGAGGAATGGTTGATGGAATTTAATACAGAGAAATGGGAGGCGTTGCATTTTGGGAAGTCTAACATGGGCAGGAAATACGCAGTGAATGGTAGGGCTCTGGGAGTGTTGTAGAGCAAAGGGATCTAGGAGTGCAGGTGCATGGTTCTTTGAAGGTGGAGTCGCAGGTAGATAGGATGGTCAAAAGGGCTTTTGGCACATTGGCCTTCATCAGTCAGAGTATTGAGTATAGAAGTTGGGAGGTCATGTTGCAGTTGTATAAGACGTTGGTGAGACTGCATTTAGAATATTGGGTTCAGTTCTGGGCATCATGCCAAAGATATTGTCAAGCTGGAATGTGTACAGAGAAGATTTGCAAGGATGTTGCCAGCGCTAGGGTTTGAGCTGTATGCAGAGGTTGAGTAGGCTGGGTCTCTATTCCTTTGAGCACAGGAGGTTGAGGGGTGATCTTCCAGATGTATATAAAATCATGAGAGGAATAGATTGTGTAGATGCACAGAGTCTCTTGCCCAGAGTAAGTGAATCGAGGACCAGAGGACATAGGTTTAAAGTGAAGGGAAAAAGATTTAATAGGATTCTGAGGGGTAACTTTTTCACACAAAGGGTGATGGGTGTATGGAACAAGCTGCCAGAGGATGTAGTTGAGGCAGGGATTATCCCAACATTTCAGATACAGTGAGACAGGTACATGGACAGCCATGCTACGGCCATTTCCAAATGACAGAGGCCCAGAAGTCAGTTACAGATGGAGACGACAAGATCAAGGTCAAAATATTTAAGGGAAGATACATAGAACTGCAGACGCTGGTTGACATTAAAGACACTAAGTGCTGGGAGTAACTCAACAGGTCAGGCAGCATCTCCGGAGAACATGGATTGGTGACGTTTCGGGTCAAGACCCTTCTTCAGATATAGGAGATGATGATCAGGTTTAAGGACGATCTCATTCAGAATTATGGTGTTGAATAATTCTGAGTTGGGACTTCTGGCCTTTTGGTGCAATGACAGTGAAAGAGCAACCTTATTATTCCAAGGTAGGATAGCATTTCCCATTCAGTTCAGTTTATTGTCCCCATGTACAGTGTAGATCTTTTGTTCCATGCTATCCAGTCAGCAGAAAGACAATACATGATTACAATGGGGCCATTTTATGTGAATAGATACATGATAAGGGAATAATATTTAGTGGAAGGTTAAGCCAGCAAAGTCCGATCAAGGATAATGAGATCGACAGTAAGTAGTTCAGCACTGCTCTCTGGTTGTGGTAGGATGATTCAGTTGCCTGATAACAGCTGGGAAGAAACTGTCTCTGCTGGAGGTGTGCGTTTTCACACTCCTATGCCTTTTGCCTCTGATTACGCCTTCAGATTTTCGGTCCTAAATAGCACACACCCCAAGCTTGTGATTTATTTGTTGTCAAAATATTACGTGATGCTTCTGCCTGTTATTTTTAGAAAAAGCAATTTGTTTCACATTGCTCTTTGTCGCCATCTGCTGGATTTACTATCAGCAACTGCCTCAACTAAAAATGTGTGTGAAGGACACAAAAAGCTGGAGTAACTCAGCGGGGACAGGCAGCATCTCTGGAGAGAAGGAATGAGTGACATTTTGGGTCGAGACCCTGCTTCAGATCTGACTAGAAACGTCACCCATTCCTTCTCTCCAGAGATGATATAGCTGGCATCCAGGTACCTTCGTATCAACCTGGAGCTCAATGCTCTTAAGACGGTGAAATTGATAGTAGACTTTAGGAGAGCTCACCCTCCCCTCCCCCCACTCACCATCAACAAACACCACAGTCACATTGATGGAGTCCTTTAAGTTCCTTGGAACCATCACCTCCAAGGATCTTAAATCTGGGGCCACCATCGACTCCACAGTGAAAAAGGCCCAACAGAGGATGTACTTCCTGCGGCAGCTGAGGAAACACAATCTGCCACAGGCAATGCTGGTCCAATTCTATAGGGCCATCATAGAGCCTTTCCTCACCTTCTCCATCATGGTCTGGTTTGGCTCAGCCACCAAGCACAACACCTGGAGGCTGCAGCAAATCGTTCGATCAGCTGAGAAGGTTGTTGGCTGCAACCTCTCTCCGATTGACAAACTGTATACTGCAAGGGCCAGGAAGCGAGCCGGTAAGATCATCTCTGACCCCTTTCACCCTGGGCAAAAACTCTTTGAATCACTCCCCTCTGGAATGCGACTCCGGACTGACAAAGCTGCCACAGCCAGACATAAAAACAGCTTTTTTTTCCACGAGCAGTAGCTCTACTCAATAACTAAAAATCTGTAGCCTCGTTTTGCTCTGGTATTTTATTTTATTCACCGGTTTAAACTATAATGTATTATTCTTAATGTTTTAATGTTTTATGTTTTATTCTTAATGGTTTACTGTATGCCGTGTTGTTACTTGCGAGCGGAGCATCAAGGCAAATTCCTTGTATGTGTACATACTTGGCCAATAAACTTATTCATTCATTCATTAATGCTGCCTGCCCCGCTGAGTTAATCCAGCTTTTTGTGTCTATCTTCGGTTTAAACCAGCATCTGCGGTTCCTTCTTACACACATGTGGAAAGAAATCAAGCAATCCGATAAAAATAGCAATGTTTACTTCATACCTAGTCCAATTTTTATTTCATTTAATTCCCAAATTGAGAAAAGGCCTACATTATTCTGTTGTTGCACTAAGGCTAGAGATTGTAAATATGCTTCTGCGCATGAATAGTGAAAGGCCTGGATAGAGTGGATGTGGAGAGGATATTTCCACCAGTGGGAGAGTCTAGGACAAGAGGTCAGCCTCAGAATTAAAGGACGCTCCTTTAGGATGGAGATGAGGAGGAATTTCTTTAGTCAGAGGGTGGTGAATCTGTGGAATTCATTGCCACAGAAAGCTGTGGAGGCCAGATCAATGGATATTTGTAAGACAGAGATAGATAGATCCTTGATTAGTATGAGTTATGGGGAGAAGGCAGGAGAATAGGGTGAAGAGGGAGAGATAGATCAGCCATGATTGATTGGCGGAGTAGACTTGATGGGCTGAATGGCCTAATTCTGCTTCTTTCGTTTATAAACATAATAATAGCCAATAATATTATAGGAAACATGAAGCATTTATTTCAATTTTATAGTATTTGAGGAAGACACAAAAAACTACAGTATCTCAGTAGGTCAGGCAGCATTCCTGGAGGAAAGGAATAGGTGACCCTTTGGGTCATGATCCTTTTTCAGGTCTGAAGTCTCTTTGACATTTTTTCTGCATTTTCCCCATGTCCCGTGATTCCTTTAGCCCTAAGAGCTAAATCTAACTCTCTCTCTGAAAACTCTCTCAGTCCTAAATGGCCTACCCCTTATTCTTAATCTGTGACCCCTGACTCCCCCAACATCGGGAACATTTTTCCTGCATCTAGTCTGTCCAATCTTTTAAGAAGTTTATGTCCTTACTAGACAAAGTCTCTGGAGACATGGAATGGGTGACGTTTTGGGTCGAGACCCTTCTTCAGACACGAAACATCACCCATTCTTTCTCTCCAGAGATGCTGCCTGTCCCGCTGAGTTGCTCCACCTTTTTGTGTCTAACTTTGGTTTAAACCAGCATTTGCAGTTCCTTCCTACACATTATCTAAAGGATATTTGTTTTATTCAGTGGTGGGGGGAAAATGGCGATCCATTCAGTAGGAAGAAGGTCGGATCGGAGAGGTTTAGAGGGATGCGGGCCAAACTCTGGCAGGAGAGACTAATGTAGATGGGGCATCTTGGTTGGCATGAGCAAGTTGAGCCAAAGGGCCTATTTCCATGCTGTCTGACGCGATGGCTCTATGACCCTAAGAAGGATCCATTCCTTCCACAGATGCTGCCCGGCCCACTGAGTACCTGCAGCACTTTGTTTTTTTTTGCTCAAGATTTCAGCATCTGTAGTTTCTTGTGTCTTGTGAAAATTCTTCTTGCACTGGTGAGAATTTCAATCATCTTAAATGGGTAAAAATCTCAGTTAAAATAAATAACCAACTATTTACTCCTGGGAGCAAAAAAGGCCCAACTGTGGAATATATGGAGTAGAAATATCGCAAATAATGAATTAAACAGATTAATTTTACAGCTTCACATTTAAGTGCTATTCCACACTGTTCTAGATCAAACTGGCTTCAACAGAATGAACCATACCATATCCACATATGCATTCAAAGTTAGTAAAATATCGTATAGAAGCTTAATCAAGTTGAACATTTTCTCCACTTATCACAGGTCGTGCACTGAGAACATAATTACCAATTCTTTTGCTGTTGTTAATTTTAATTTGGCAGGCATTTTCCCCATTTAACCACTGTAAGTGATGGTTATGCAAATATTTAACTTTTTAGCAGTCAAAGGGGATTAAAATGATTCAAGTGGCCATTTATTGTTATGCAATTTATACTCATCAGTCAAATTTTACTGTTACCTCGTTGTTTTTTCGAGAACATGTGCTCCACACAAACAAATACGTTTTATAGTTATAAGGATAACTATAAAACTCTGATCTTGTTTGTAGATTTGTGTATTTATTTGTTTGTGTGTGATCACATCTCCTCGAAAAAATGAAGCGGTAACGGTAACATTTTTACATATTCAGGTAGAGATTTATGCTGTGGTCAAAAATTGCCTTATCGGAAAATTTTATGGATTATTTCTCAAGTTATTAATCAAAATGTTCAAGAATCTGAAATAACTTTGAAAATAAAACCGAGCGGCTTTGGCTGATGATGTCACAATGGCTCTGTGCGCTGCGTCTGCGCTGCGAGTGACGTCCCCCCCCGCGAGCTGCCAGCCGGTTCCCCTCCTCCTCTCCCCCTCCTCCTCTCCCCCCCTCTCTCCCCCCCTCTCTCCCCCCTTCCTCACCCCCCTCTCTCCTCCCTCCTCCCTCCTCTCTCCCCCTCCTCTCCCCCACTGCTCTTTCCCTCCTCCTCTTTCCCCCCTGCTCTCTCCCCCCTCCTCTCTCCCCCCTCCTCTCTCCCCCTCTCTCCCCCCCTCTCCCCAACCCCCCCTCCCCGAACGGGTCTAGTGTTTTTATAAAATCCCATCCTTCTAAATTCCAGTGAATACAAGCCCAGTCGACCCATTCTTTCCAATCCTCCGGCTCTACTTGCCCATGCCGACCAAGATGCTCCATCTACACTAGCTGATCCTTTGCAGCAACGAGGCTGCACTTGGCAATTACAATTTTTAAATAGATAGTTGGCGGAGCAGAGGAATGTATGGGTGCTGTATGATCAGAGTTTGTACATTCTCCCTCTGACCGCATGGGTTTTCTCTGGGGTCTCTGGTTTCCTCCCACACCAGGTTTGTAGTTTAATTGGCATGGTAAAATTGTAAAAAAAATTGTCCCTAATGTTTGTAGGATCATGTTAGTGGGCGGGGACCGCTGATTGGTGCGGATTCAGTGGGCCGAAGGGCCTGTTTCCACGGCATCTCTAAACTAAACTAAACTAAACTAAACTAAAGTTGAGCAAATTAATTAAAAAATATATATTGAACAATATTAACTTAATTCTCAGCTTGTCAGAGCTCTGCTGTTGGGCTCAACAGCGGCACCTGGTGTTTCCCTGTGGAACTGCAGCTATATACATGGAAACAACGAACATAGGTGCAGGAGTAGGTCATTCGGCCCTTTGAGCCAGCACCGCCATTCAATATGATCATGGCTGATTATCCAAAATCAGTACCCCGTTCCTGCTTTCTCTCCATATCCTTTAATTCCTTTAGCTCAAAGAGCTGTATCTAACTGTCTCTTGAAAACATCCAGTGAATTGGCCTCCACTTCTTTCTGTGGCAGAAAATTCCACAGATTCACTACTCTCTTGGTGAAAAAGTTTTTCCTCACCTTAGTCCAAAATGGCCTACTCCTTATTTGTAAACTGTGACCACTGGTTCTGGACTCCCCCAACATTGGGAACATTTTTCCTGCAACTTGCCTGTCCAATCCCTTAAGAATTGTATATGTTTCTATAAGATCCCCTCTCATCCTTCTAAATTCCTTTAAAATATGCGCCCAGTCGATCCACTCTTTCATTACATGTCAGTGATTCCGTTAGCCCTAAGAGCTATATCTAACTCCCTCTTGAATACAGAAGTCCCCTTCTGAGGATGCAGTTCAGTGGTGTAAAATTCTGCAGCTGTTGTCAAGACTGAAGATAGACACAAAAAGTTGGAGTATCTCAGCTGGTTGGGCAGTATCTCTGGCGAAAATGAATAGGTGATGTTTTGGGTCGAGGCCATTCTAAGGGATACTCTAATAACCATTTAAGGATTAATAATGTCGATTTGGCACAATAGTTCTACACAGTGCTTATTTTGTAGACAAAAAATGCAATGTTTTTGGTTGTTGTACACCAATCTAGTTCTTCACTTTTTAGAGATGCTGTATTTTTTGTGTACTGTCACAAAATAAAGTACTGCTTTAAAAAAAAAAATTAAATTTAATTCTTTATTTAGAACAGAATAAAACAATAAAAAGCAAGTGTGAAACACCATATAAATAACAAAACAAGAATATTTATAAAGTGTCATAAACAGTATCTATATATAAATGAAATCGTATGTGTCCGAAAACGAGCAGGAAGAAGCCAAAGCTTATTAATTCCCACCCCTTATTCAACTGCTTATAATTATCTTATACAAATTTAGCAGCTATATGTACACCATATGTACACCAGCAGCTATATGTACACCAAATTATTTACATTTATACACTAATCAAATATTTACAAAGCCATACAAAAAAAGAGAGAAAAAAAGAAAAAAGAAAAGAAAAAACCCTCGTATACTATACAGTATCTCTTAATCATATATACAACCCATCACCCTATAATCGCCCTTCCCAATACAATCAGTATAACAAATATCCCACTCACAATCACCTATCCTCATCCCAATATCCTTTAAAAAAAGTGTTTTTGTACATCTTTTTAAACTGAATTATGTTTGTGCTAAGTTGTATCTCCTGTTCCAGACCATTCCACAAATTCACCCCACAGATTGCTATGCACATACTTTTAAGAGTTGTTCTGACATTGAGTTTTTAAAAATTATGTTCCCCTCTCAAATTATACCCACCCTGTCTTTCCATAAACAGTTTTTGTATATTTCCTGGAAGTAAATTATTTCTTGCTTTGCACATGATTTGTGCAGTCTTAAATGTAACCAGATCAGTGAACTTCAGTGTAGGTGACTTTAAGAATAATAAATTGGTATGTTCAAGATATCCAACGTTATTGATAATCCTTATTGCCCTTTTTTGTAATGTGTATAACGGCTGTAGGTTGGTTTTGTAGGTGTTACCCCATATCTCCACACAGTAACTCAGATATGGCAATATGAGTGAATTATACAGAGTATGTAATGATTTGTGGTCCAGAATGTGTCTTGATTTTCCCAATATTGCTATAGACTTTGCCAGTTTTGCTTTGACGTGGTTTATATGTGGTTTCCAGCAGATTTTGTGGTCTAAGATCACACCAAGAAATGTATTTTCATATACTCTTTCTATACTTATGTTATCTATTCTCATTTGTACTTGAGGGTTTGTTTTATGTTTTCCAAATAACATAATCTTTGTTTTGCTTACATTTAGAGACAATTTGTTGACATCAAACCACTGTTTTAATTTATTCATTTCTGATGTGATGACCTACAAAAGCTGCTTCAAATTGTCACCGCTTCTACAAAATAAAATATAATATTCAGGATTTCACCTTTTTAAAGCAGAGATTGATAGGTTCTCGGGGGTACACAAAAGGCTGGAGAAACTCAGCGGGTGCAGCAGCATCTAAGGAGCGAAGGAGATAGGCTATGTTTCGGGTCGAGACCCTTGATTGGTAAAGGTGTCAAAAGTTATGAGGAGAAGGCAGGAGAATGGGGCTCAGAGGGAAAAATAGATCAGCCATGATTGAATGGTGGAGCAGACTCGATGGGCCGAATGGCCTAATTCTGCTGCTATGTATAATGGTCTTACAGACTTTGTTTCCTAATCGGGTTTTGCACGACTCGATTTTCATTGTAGCTATACCTCACCATGTGTATGCATATAACAATATGATACAATATGATAGAACTTTATCCCAGCAGGGAATTAAACTTGACTCAAAATGTAGGCAATTTGCACTCCTATCAATGCTCTTATGGAAAGAGAGATCTGCCACAGGTAGGTTGGAAGTAGCATGTTTTCCTGTTTTGGTACATTTTAGATCTGGCCCAGATCCAGAATGACAGCAGAATATATCCATATTCTCATCAGCCTTTGTTGAGTTTGGTTTTGTCATGGATAAATGCACAGGATATTGGCAGTGGGAGATTCACCAATGGTGCCGCCGGTAATAAAAACTGAAAAAAAAAGTTGGAAAAACTCAGCAAGTTAGGTGTTTGTGAGAATAGAAACAAAGTTGACCTTTTGGATCTCTCCTCAGATTATGCCTGCTGAACATTCTCCGCTTTTATGTCATATTTGCTACTAGTCACAGGCTTTCAGACTGAAAACAACATTCCACCATCGCTCTCTGCTTCATTTCATGAGGCCAATTCTCTATCCAATTGGCTAGCTCTCCCTGGATCCCATGCCATCTAACCTTTCATAGCCCACCATGTAGAAAATTATCAGATGCCTTGCTGAAATCCATAAAGATAAGGAGATAGTGTCTAAAGTTTTGCCCATGTCAATCTTTTTGTGGACTTCTTCAAAAGACTCAGATGTACAAAATATTCTGACTATCCCTGATCAGCCCCAGTCTATCCAAATGCATACAAAGCTTATCCCTCAGAATCCTCTCTAGTAAGCTGACTGTCACAGATGTTAGGCTCTTGTTTCATTTGAGTGAAGACTCCTACATTATCTGAAGAACTGAGAACAAAACTGAACAGTGTAATCATCAGGGAACAAGCATCAGGGGATAAGCCTGGCCTTATGTTGGAAGCAGAGCTGTGGGCTAAACAGCTGAAGATGGTTCCAGTAGATATCTTCAGCGTGGAGACACAAGGAACTGCAGATACTGGAATCTTGAGCAAAACACAAAGTGCTGGAGTAACTCAGCGGGTCAGGCAGCTTCTGTGGAGGGAATGGACGGGCAATGTTTTGGTTTGACATCATTCATCAGGTCATAAGGTCATAAGTGATAGGAGTAGAATTAGTCCATTCGGCCCATCAAGTCTACTCCACCATTCAATCATGACTGATCTATCTCTCCCTCCTAACCCCATTCTCCAGCCTTCTCCCCATAACCTCTGACACCTGTACTAATCAAACATCTATCTATCTCTGCCCTAAAAATATCGACCGACTTGGCCTCTACAGCCTTCTGTGGCAAATAATTCCACAGATTCACCACCCTCTGACTAAAGAAATTTATCATCTCCTTCCTAAAAGAACGTCCTTTAATTCTAAGTCTATGACCTCTAGTCCTAGATTCTCCCGCTAGTGGAAACATCCTCTCCACATCCACTTGATCCAAGCCTTTCACTATTTTGTATGTTTCAATGAGGTCCCCCCATCTGTGGTCTTCTAAACTCCAGCGAGTACAGGCCCAGTGCTGCCAAACGTTCATCATAGGTTAACCTACTAATTCCTGGGATCATTCTTGTAAACCTCCTCCAGACCCTCTCCAGAGCCAGCACATCCTTCCTCAGATATGTTGCCCAAAAGTGCTCACAATATTCCAAATGTGGTCTTACCAGTGCCTTATAGAGCGTCAGCATTACATCCCTTCATTTGTATACAAGCCCTCTTGAAATAAATGCTAGCATTGAGTTTGCATTCTTTACTACTGATAGATTGATTGCAGTGATGGTAGGATGGGCTCACAACTGCTCCCTAGTTGTTGTTAGGATGGTTCAGTTGCCCGCCAACAGCTGGGAAGAAACTGTCCCTGAATCGGGAGGTGTGAGCTTTCGCACTTCTATACATCTTGCCTGATGGGAGAGGGGTGAAGAGGGATTGTCTGGGGTGGGACGCTTTCTTGAATATGATGGAGATTTTGCCAAGGCAGCGTGAGGTGGAAATGGAGTCAATGGAAGGGACGTTGGTTTTGTGATGGTCTGGGCTGTGTCCACAATTTCCTGCAATTTCTTGCGTTCTTGGATGGAACTGTTCCCAAAACATGCTGCGATGCATCCCAGTAAAATGCTTTCTATGGCAACTTCTTTGGAAGTTGGCGAGATTTGTTGGGGACATGCTGAACTACATAAACTTTCTAAGAAAGTAGAGGTGTTAACAGAACACGAAGTGCTGGAGTAACTCAACCAAGACAGCATCCCTGGAGACATGGATAGATGATGTTTTGGATTGGAACCCTTCATCAGGTAGATATTGGTTAGGGCATGTTCTCATGATGCATTGGTTAATTTTTTAATAGTTTGTGGATTTGGTCATAGATCATAGGTGATAGGAGTAGAATTGGGCCATTCGGCCCATCACGTCAACTACGCCATTCAATCATGGCTGATCTATCACTCCCTGCTAACCCAATTCTACTGCCTTCTCCCCATAACCTTTGATTTGGGAAATACTTATTTTCAGATATTAATCTGGTATAATTATTTATAATTTATACTTACTAATTCCTGCTTGTTTCATGTTTTACTTTCAAATTGTAAAGATTTGTTGCATACATGGTCACACAAACATCTGAAGAAGTGTCTCGATCCGAAACATCATCTATTTTTATTCTCCAGGGATGCTATCTGACCCGCTTAGTTACTGCAGCTTTTTGTATCTATCTTCGATTCAAACATTTATACTGGTTGTGCGTGTTAAAAAGAAGGATTTGAATCCTTTTTTTAAGCAGTCAAGGGCCTGTCCTACTTACGCGACCTTGGCTCGCAAATTAGGTGCCCGTACGCTTGCGTCGTACGGGCACCGTAAGGCTGCGCGGGGCCGGTCCCACTTAGAAGCGCAGAGTTGTGCGGGGCTGGTCCCGACATCGCGCGGGGCTCCGAAATTCTGGCAGTGGCCAAAGTCTTTGCCCGCCAACGGCCTGTCGGCATGCAGGCACATTGCGGTCATACGCAGCGTCTTGGCGGCGTACACCTAGCGCGTGGCATTGTGCGATGACATCACCGCCCGGCATGGCGTTGCGTGAGGATGTCACGGCCCGACGCCGTGCGACGCCCAAATTCGGTCCTGCCCAGCTGATTGGTGCGCATGACGCAAATGACATCACGCGCGAACTTAGCGCGTACTTAGCACTAACTTAGCGTGAACTTCCTTTGAACCCCGTTTGGTCTCGCCAAACACATGCAATCGCATGCAAGTGGGACAGGCCCTTCAGTCTGCAGGATTGTAAAGTAAGAATCAAATGTCTGAAGACGGGTCTCAACCCGAAACATCACCTAATCCTTGTTCTGCAGGGATACTGCTGACACACTGAGTTACTCCAGCACTTTGTGTCATTTTGTGTATTAACCAGGATCTGTTGTTCCTTGTTTCTACAAGAATCTAATGCTCATTAGTTACTTTTTAAGCGAGTGAAGGGTTTCTGGCAGCGAGTTCCATAGTCCCACCAGTCTGGGTGATATAATTATTTTTTTCCTATGCTCCCCTCCAATTTTTTTTATCAACTAACCTTGAGGCATCTTCAAGGTTCAGGAACAAGGTGGACACTAAAGAGACCTTGAAGACAGAAGTCGATCATTTTTTAATACTATGAAATTAAAACATGCAACAAACAGGAAGTAGGTAAATACTGTATAAAGTTTAAATTTTTATAACTGGCTAATGTGTGATAAGAAATATTTCTCAAATGCACAAATTATTAACAAACTAGGCAGTGTGCAAACTAGGAACCAGATAAACTAGATAAACATTTATGAGGTGTTTGTACAGTAATCAACCAGAAGCAGGAACATACTGAAGATATCTATTGGAGCCATTTTAGTTTAGTTTAGTTCAGAGATACAGCACGGAAACAGGCCCTTCGAGTCCGCGCCGACCAGCGATCACCCCGTGCTCCAATGGGCCTGTCCCAGTTACACAACTTTTTCGGCGACTGCCAGCACCCGTCATAGGTCGTTGCAGGTTGGCGAAAACTTTCATCATGTTGAAAATTCAGTGCCGACCAGACGCTTTGGGCGACTAAGGAGACTACTCACGACCATACGGGCGACACCCTGGCGACATGTCGCGGCGTGAGGCCTGTATGGTCGTGAGTAGTTGCCCAAAGAGTCGTACCTTGTTTTGGTCGCCGCTGGATTTTCAACATGTTGAAAATTTTCAGTGACCTGTAACGACCTATGACGGGTGCCGGCAGTCGCCGAAAAAGTTGCGTAAGTGGGACAGACCCATTACACTATCCTACACAATAGGGACAATTTACTATTCTTGAAGAGTCTGATGAAAGGTCTCGACCCGATAAGTCACCTATTCCTACTCTCCAAGGATGCTGCCTGACCCGCGGAGTTACTCCAGCATTTTGTGTCTACCCATGTCTCTGTTTCTACCGCTGCGCCACTGTGCCGCCCATTTTTTCTGTCTGTTTTCTGTTATCAGTTGTGCACTCGGAGGCTACCTGGGCCTGGAAAACATGCTGTATCATTTACAGTAAAATCAGAAATGAAAGGAAAATGGCAAGTGTTCAATCAGCGCAGCGTGGGAGCTGTAACAGTTTGTGTCTCTGCCTCACAGCTCCAAGAACCTGGATCCAAGCTTAATGTCTGCTGGTGTCTGTGTGCAATTTGTATATTCTCCCCGTGACTATATGGGATTCCTCAAGGTGCTCTGGATTCCTTTCAGATCCCAAAGATCTGCTGGTAGGTTAATTGTCAATTATAAAATACTCCTTTGTGTATGAAAATGGAAAAGAATCAAAGGGGAATTGATGAGAGAATGAGTTCAAGGAGAGGGGGAATGGGATTGATGGGAGATAACATGCACCCATTAGGCTGTGTTTTAATAAGTAATTATGAATTTTAATGATTTTTTTGAATATTTAACTGTCTCCATTTCATTCATCTCAGTTCACCACAAGTGAAGATAAACACAAAATGTTGGAGAATCTCAGAGCGACAGGCAGAAGGAATGGGTAACATTTTGGGTCAATAACCTTCTTCTGCCTGCCGAAGGGTCTCGACCCGAAATGTCATCCATTTCTTCTCTCCAGAGATGCTGCCTGGCCCGCTGTGCTATTCCAGCATTTTGTGTCTATCTTCAGTTTAAACCAGCATCTGCAGTTCCTTCACCACAAGTTACATTGGCTACAGCCCTTAATGGCTATGTTTTAGACCATAAGACCATAAGACATACATTTAGAGCTGTATTAGGCTATTTTGTTAATCCTGGTCAAATTGGGGAGGCCAGGACCCTAAAATTGAGTAAAGGTTTCAGGGTTGCCAGGCCATTTGGTTAATTTAAATGTGGTTTCAGGAATGGGACAAACTGCAGAATGGTGCTAGTTTGTTTAGAGCCTAGATCCAAGCTGCAGGAAGAGATTGGAAACATCTGCACACCCTGACAATGAGGTGCAAAATGCATAGAATGGATTGGATGAATGCAAACCAGACATACTCTTTGTAAATAATTGTAAATAATGTTGCAACCCTTTACTTTACTGAATGTTGATTGGATGAGGTATTAAGCCTTGTCTGGTTTTCTTGCATATCAGGGCAAATGTTGCGATGTTCGTTTTGTCTGAGAAACACTGTTTGAATACAATGTATCAGGCACTGTATTATTCGGTTAGGGAAATGTCTGCCATGTATGGGGTTAATCGATATCTGTATTTGGATTGTAAAGAGACCACCCCCATGTGCTTCGGCCCCTGAGGTCCTGGGGCCTATAAATGTCTGCTGCCACAAGGTCCTGCATCAATCATCTGGGAGAGCGCTTGGGACCGCGTGACCTTCTGGAGTGTCTCTGTTTGAGCGAGGCAGATATGATCAGGCATATATGAGGATCAAACCCATGGTGGTTAGGTACAGTAGTGAGAACTGTAATTGTGTTTTGTCAAAATAAAGTTTAGATGCTCAAGTGCTTCTCAGTGATTTTTGACTGAAACTAAACTGGGGGAAGCTTAGAATGAGCAATTTACATTGGGGGCTCATCCGGGATTGCAACAGACCCCCAAACACAAGTATGCGATCAAGGGTGTTGAGCTGTTTCGATTGCGAGTGGAGAAATTGGGCCCACTGTGCGGTTTCTGCATTGGTTGTCGTCACTTTGTTAGTCAGGGCGGATCGATCATTTGCAGGCTTGGGAAAGGGGCTAATTGAGGTCATTAGAATGGAGTATAGCAAGCACGGGTGTGGGGGGGGGGGGGTTAGCACTCCTTGGGGCCCATAAAACCAGGGTGGGGTTAGAGGCCCTGCTGGGGTTGGGTTAGAGGCCCGTTCCTGGGTTAGAGGCCCATCTGGGTCGTAGTTGGCAGACTGCAGCTGCTTTAACGAGAGCCTGACATGCTTCGTTGGGCGAGGTTGTGGCCAAAGGTTAGATTTGGTATCCAATTGGTGGGGTATTGAAACACAGGTCTGACCTACGTATTGATATATCTTTGCCGGGAACGTGTATTGGAAAGGTGCGTTCAGAAAATCTGCATCGATGACTGCCAGTGCAAAGAGGCTAGGCGCTGAACCCTCAGTGCCCAGCAGAGAGGGGTGGCTGCGTGAAGATATCTGAGTCCCTCCCTGAAGTGACGGACGAGGAATCTCGTAAAAGTACTCGGCTCGGGGGTCGGAGTATAGATTGGTTGCAAATACTCTAGTCCATTTGAGAATTTAACTGGGCAATTTTAGTTTGATTCAAGAGCCCGCGTATGAGGAGGGATACGCACTAAAACTAGGAGTTCGCGAACGAGTCTAGATTTGCAGAATCAAATTTCGAAATACAGAATTTCACATTGAAGTTCTGCCCCTAAGGTAGAATTCAAATTCTTGTAGATAGAACTTTAGAGTTTGTGCATGTCCGTGATCGATTTGGAAGAGCGGCAGTGAATAGTAACCCTCTGATCGATTGTTGATTAGTACCTGATAGCGAAGAGTACCTGAGAGAAGGGAACCTGGTTTACTTGGTGAAAAGTAATCCGAATGCGAAGGGTACCCCTAATTCTCTGGAACTTAAAGTGGAGGGATAGTGGTCCCCTATAGAAGTCCAGTCTTAGTGTGAGGATAATAACATTCCGGAGGAAAAGTAGTCATTTAAGGAGTAGTACCCCTTAGCAAAGAGTAACCTAGGAAGGGTAAAGTCTTTGGTATCGGAGGGAGAGGTTCACTGATTGATAACAGTGTGACGCTGCATTGAGATTGAGTGTTTGTAAACTGTGCGCTAGTGCTTTATATCATTATTGTAAATTGTAAAATCTAGCTTTTTGTATTGATATCGGATCGGAATTGTGTAAATATTCTGCGTGTGTAAATGCATTTAGAGTGTATTAAGATTTAGAAAATTAACGTTTAGAGTGTGTTCAGTTTGCGGACAGCTAATTGTATTGCTGCGTGTGTGAATGTTTAAGGATTTAGATAATTGAAGTAAAAGTGTGTTTGAATTAAATATTTGTAATTATTTAGATTGTAGTATTGTGAGAATCTGAGTCGTGGTCGTTCGATCCGGGATTGTACTCTTTTGATCGCTGTGTCGGGGGAGGAGTCATTCCGCTGACCGATTGCGCCACGAGGAAGATTTATTAGTGTGATTTATTGGATGCTTGTAGTTTATATTGGGGTGTGTTTGGGGTTACTTGTAATCGGGGGAATACTTTTGTTTTTGATTATAGTTTTATTAGAGTGGTTTGGATTTGTCTGTCTGTGTGAACTAAAAAGTGGATTGAGCGAGAGAGATTGCTGCGTGGAAGAGACTGTGATTGAGAGTTAAGGGCCTGTCCCACCAGCACGCAACTATATGCGATGAACGCAATCAAACCGGTAGCGGGGGCCGCGCGGAGGTCGGGTGATCCCCTGTACAGGGCCGGTCCCACCAGCATGCGCCTGCATGCGGCAAGCGCAACTAAACCGGCAGTAGGGGCCGCGCGGAGGTTGGGTGAGTGGCGCAACGCGGCGCAAAGCGAGGCGAACTTGAAGCAAGTCCAAGGTAAGTTCGCCAGGACTTAGAGGGGCACACAGAGAGGGGCACCGAGACACACACACACATACAGGGCCACGGAGCCACACACATAGAGGGTCACGGAGGCACTTACAAATAGTTTCACGGAGGCACGATGTCCGGGCGGTGTGTAAATGTTGCGGCGACTGCGAGCCGACAAACTGTTGCCGCGCGGGATTTTTGGACATTGTCGGTTTTTCGGAGCCCCGCGCGGCATCGGGACGAACTTGGGACGAACTCCGCACAATTACGCACGGCTCCGGCGATCGAAGTGGGACCGGCCCCGCGACGCCGGACGGCTCAAGCGACCACGTTAGGTCGCGCTAATCGCATCGAGTTGCATGCTGGTGGGACAGGCCCTTTAGACTTGGATTGCGAAACCGGAGATCCTTTGTTTGAAAGTTTGGAATTGAATGAAGTGATTGTGATCTAAATGATAAGAGAGTTGGGAGAGCGATTGAATACAAGCGAGTGGTTTGAATAATTGAATACGAAGGATTGAGTGAGTGATTGAGTAACGGTTGAAAGGGAATGATTGTACGAGTAGGTGTGAATCTGAGAGATGATTAGCCATTGGGTGGGAGAGACTCCATCGACCTTGGAGTCAGGAAGGATGGAGTGAGTTTGATTAGGTGTTTTAGTGTCTGGAATTTTATTTTGTATTGTAATTATTGTGCAGGAAAAATGGGGAATGTCTCAGAGAAGGACCGATCAATTAGATCAGGAAGCCCGATAAGGATAATTTGCAAGAAACTTCCACACAAAGTAGACAAAGAGGAATAATTGGAGAATTAAATGCAGTTTTGAGAAGCGTACTTTGGCCGCTGGGTAACTAAAATCTCTATTAGGAATAAACTACATAAAAATGATTGTCAAAAAATATGGAAATAGTGAAGAAGGAAATGAGCTAATTAGAATATGGAGAATATTCTTCTCCAGAAAGAAAATAATAAATGAAGAGATCGCTTTACTGTCCACTCTAAGAATTACGGCATATAAATTGGGGATTAGAGGGAAACACGAGAGAATCGGTCCTTCTCGGGACATTCCAGAACAGGGACAGGAAGATAGTGGAAGCCAACAGCAGGAGCAGGAGCAGGAGAGAATACCATTTTCTAAAAGGGAAACTACTGAGATGGCTCTTAAAGGGGAGGTGCTGACTAAAATGAACTTATTCAATTTGGTAAGAGTGCAGCGGTATCTGTAGACCTCAAAGGTAGAGAGGCTCACAATATGCCAGGGTGGGCAGAATTTTTCGGAATAGAGCCGCAGTATTCCTCACAGCACTCTCATGTTCCCAGTTCGGAGCCACCATGCGCAGCTTGCGAGCAGGGCACATGGGACAAGTCAGCGTTATCTCCAGCTCCTCCCACCAAATTCAAATCTGAAGCGGAAAAATTGGGGAAGGATCCTCCAGCTCCTATGATTACTCCACCAGTGCAGGACAGTGTGGGAGATCAAGGAGCTAGAAGGAAGGTTCAGCCGAAATGGAAACCAAAATTAATTTAAAATTCCATTAGTGGGAAAGTGAAGGAATCCTTCCTGAAGCACAGAGACAGAACGAATAGCTTTTCTGAGGGTGTGATAGCAAGAGGATACGGAGGGATTGATCCGGACATTGATAATATTATTATATTGGAGTAATTCCCTGACGAAGAGGGTATAGAACGGATTCCCCATAGGCAGCTCGTTTGTAGAACGCTGCCTACTCCACCTTGGGTATTAAGTCCCACATTAGGTGTAAATATCCTCCTAGCCACAGACGTTCAGACATTTGTTCCCGATGTTGGGGAGGTCCAGGACAAGGGGTCACAGCTTAAGGATAAGGGGGAAATCCTTTAGGACCGAGATGAGAAGGAATTTTTTCACACAGAGAGTGGTGGGTCTCTGGAACTCTCTGCCACAGAGGGTAGTTGAGGCCAGTTCATTGGCTATATTTAAGAAGGAGTTAGATGTGGCCCTTGTGGCTAAGGGAATCAGAGGGTATGGAGAGAAGGCAGGTACGGGATACTGAGTTGGATGATCAGCCATGATCAAATTGAATGGCGGTGCAGGCTCAAAGGGCCGAATGGCCTACTGCTGCACCTAATTTCTATGTTTCTATGTTTCTATGTTAATGCAGCCTGATCCAATGGTAGCTCAGAGACATATTAAAGATTCAAAAAAGGGAAATAACGATGGAGGAGGAAGATCTCAAAGCTTGGATAGATCTACCATTCCGAGATCCGACTTTTCCTCGGTTTGGCTGGAGGGGATATAGGATTGTCCAACCAGGCCAGTGCTACAACTCTGGGGAATTGGGACATTGGAGTTGGTCGTGTCCTGTGAGAGGGTAACGAGAAGGAAGGGGGCAAAGAAGAGGGCCACGGGGTTTCGGAAACCAGTTGATTCCGAGAGGTTACCAGGACTCTTGGGACCCCGAGGGTAGAGGACGAGGCCACTGGCAGGGAGATCAGGGGGCAGGGACATTTTGGCAATCAAACCCATTTTGTTAGCCTTAACCTGCCAGTTAATACCACCTATTGCATTTGAAGACGCTCTCACATGGCTCAAGAAACAGCAACGAAAACTAGAAATAACACCACTCCTTCCAAATTCTAGGAGGAGAATCAAAGAATCTTATTCTTGAGAACCCCCCCCGAAAGGAAGAAGTAAGAAACATAGTAACTGGCGTGTGAAGGAATGGGAACTAAGGAGAAGAAATGGCATTAGGGAGAGAAGAAACAAACGTATTGTGCAGGAAGTACGGAAGTGGGGTAAGAAGTTATCATACTAACGTGTTACTGAGTTTGTGCCTACAGGACAGTATAATCGACAACATACTATCTGGGGAGTGAGGTAAAGAATATTCAGACCCCACGAGAATGGGCAGAAGACAGTTAAGATAATGTAGCTCCCCAGAAACAGGGATCAACAAGCAGGAGGAAACGATACTGTCCTGCCCCTTTAAGACAAATCTGGGAAAGCCAACCGATAGACAGAGCTGCTCAGTATCCCTACTCCCTCGAAACTGACATCAGGAAAGAAGACGAAGAAGACCTACCCTAGTGCCCAACTTTAACATCATCTAGCTTTTGAAGCCAGAAAAGGAAGTAAAGTACACTACACTATCTATCTTCCCTAAAGAAGCAACACAGATAACCTGTAACGATCATTGGAACAAGCTTCTCTTTCAAGAACTGAATTTGAAAAAAACCCATTCCTCCGTGGTTTGGGGTAAAACACCTATTTTGTGTCTAAATTATGATTATTAGAAATATATTTATGAAATTTTGGATTTCGGTCTCGAAATTGTATGGTAATGAATTGGAGGGACTTTAAATTTTGAAATTTGGAACATACTTGTGAAATTTGGCTTAGGAATATTTGGAGTTTGATTATCAATTGATATTGTTATTGTCTCATCCCCAGACAGGCAGCTAATGATGGGAAGGATTATTCAGCGAACATCAGGAAGGATGGAACTTGGGAAGATCTGGTAACATGGAAATTAGAACGAGCAATTTACAATTTGACCCATCAAGTCTACCCTGCCATTCAATCATGGCTGATCTACTTTTCCCTCTTAACCCCATTCTTCTACCTTGTCCCCATAATCTTTGACACTCTTCCCAACCAAGAACCACAAGACATAGGAACAGAATTAGGCTATTCGACCCATCGCATCTACTCCGCCATTCCAGTTCAGTTCAGTTTTGTTTATTGTCACGTGTACCGAGGTACAGTGAAAAGCTTTTGTTGCGTGGTAACTAGACAATAGACAATAGGTGCAGGAGTAGGCCATTTGGTCCTTCGAGCCAGCACCTCCATTCAATGTGTTCATGGCTGATCATCCACAATCAGTACCTCGTTCCTGCCTTCTCCCCATATCCCCTGACTCCGCTCTCCTTAAGAGCACTATCTAGCTCAGCGGAAAACATGATTAGAATCGAGCCATTTACAATGCACAGATACATGATAAAGGAATACGTTTAGTGCAAGATTAAGCCAGTAAAGTTCGAACAAAGATAGTGCGAGGGTCACCAATTCCATCATGGCTGATCTATTTTCCTTCTCAACCCCATTCTCCTGCCTTCTCCCTGCAACTTTGATGCCCTTACTCATCAAGATATCTAAAGTCTTGGGCCCCACAGCCGCCTGTGGCAATGAATTCCACCGATTCACCAATGTCTGACTAAGGAAATTCTTCCTGTTTCTCCTGAAAAGAAAGGCCTGGTTCCATGCTATAGCTCTAAATATGAATCCAACCGCAGCTCCAATCGTTCAATGTGGTCTACCAGGGGCTTCAGCTGGACATACTTCCTGCAAACGTAGTCACCAGAGCTCCCTGATCTCCCACATGTTGCAGGATGAGCAGTTTACAGTTTACAGACCAGTTAATCTAACATCGGTAGTGGGGAAAATGCCAGTCATTAAAGATGGGTTAGCAGCATGTTTGGAAAGTGGTGAAATCATTGGACAAAGTCAGCATGGATTTATGAAAGGTAAATCATGTCTGACGAATCTTATAGAATTTTTCGAGGATGTAACTAGTAGAGTGGATAAGGGAGAACCAGTGGATGTGTTATATGTGGACTTTCAGAAGGCTTTCGACAAGGTCTCACATAAGAGATTAGTATACAAACTTAAAGCACATGGTAGTGGGGGTTCAGTATTGATGTGGATAAAGAACTGGCTGGCAAACAGGAAGCAAAGAGTAGGAGTAAACGGGTCATTTTCAGAATGGCAGGCAGTGACTAGTGGGGTACCGCAAGGCTCAGTGCTGGGACCCCAGCTATTTACAATATATATTAATGATCTGGATGAGGGAATTAATTGCAACATCTCCAAGTTTGCAGATGGCACAAAGCTGGGGGGCACTGTTAGCTGTGAGGAGGATGCTAGGAGGCTGCAAGGTGACTTGGATAGGTTGGGTGAGTGGGCAAATGTATGACAGATGCAGTATAATGTGGATAAATGTGAGTTTATCCACTTTGGTGGCAAAACAGGAAAGTAGACTATTATCTGAATGGTGGCTGATTAGGAAAAGGGGAGATGCAACAAGACCTGGGTGTCATGGTACACCAGTCATTGAAAGTAGGCATGCAGGTGCAGCAGGCAGTGAAGAAAGTGAATGGTATGTTGGCATTCATAGCAAAAGGATTTGAGTACAAGATCAGGGATGTTCTACTGCAGTTGTACAGGGTCTTGTACAGTTTTGGTCTCCTAATCTAAGGAAATACATTCTTGCCATAGAGGGAGTACAGAGAAGGTTCACCAGACTGATTCCTCGGATGGCAGGACTTCCATATGAAGAAAGACTGGATAGACTTGGCTTATACTCGCTGGAATTTAGAACATCGAGGGGAGATCTTATAGAGACCTACAACATTCTTAAGGGGTTGGACAGGCTAGATGAAGGAAGATTGTTCCCGATGTTGGGGAAGTCCAGAACAAGGGGTCACAGTTGAAGGATAAGGGGGAAGTCTTTTAGGACCGAGATGAGAAAATCATTTTTCACACAGAGAGTGGTGAATCTGTGGAATTCTCTGCCACAGAAGATAGTTGAGGCCAGTTCATTGGCTATATTTAAGAGGGAGTTAGATGTGGCCCTTGCGGCTGAAGGGATCAGGGGGTATGGAGAGAAGGCAGGTACAGGATATTGAGTTGGATGATCAGCCATGATCATATTGAATGGCGGTGCAGGCTCGAAGGGCCGAATGGCCTACTCCTGCACCTATTTTGTATGTTTCGATGTTTCTTTGTTTCTTCCACAGATGCTGCCTGGCCCATTGAGTTCCTGCAGCACTTTGGGATTTTTTGCTGAAGATTTCAGCATCTCCAGTTTCTAGTGTCTTGTGAACATTCTTCTTGCACTGGTGAGATTTTGTATCATCGTAAATGGGTAAAAATCCCCATTACAATAAATAACCAACTATATACTCCTGGGAGCAAAAAGGGCCCAACTGTGGTGTATGTGTAGTAGAAATATCGCAAATAATGAATTCAACAGATTAATTTTACAGCTTCACATTTAAGTGCCATTCCACACTGTTCTAGATCAAACTGGCTTCAACAGAATGACCCATGCCATATCCACATATGCATTCAAAGTCATTAAAAAATCGTATAGAAGCTTAATCAAGTTGAACATTTTCTCCACATGTCACAGGTCCTGCTTTGAGAACATAATTACCAATTCTTTTGCTGCTGTTAATTTTAATTTGGCAGGCATTTTCCCCATTTAACCACTGTAAGTGATGGTTATGCAAATATATAACTTTTTAGCAGTCAAAGGGAATTAAAATGATTCAAGTGGCCGTTTATTGTTATGCAATTTATACTTCTCTGTCAGTTGATTGAGTTTAACACTGCATATGGAATAATGCTTTCAGTACAGAGACAGTGGCTGCAACACCAGGAATACTGGACTGCTCTGACAGTGATCCAGACCTCAGACTCAAACCCCTGGAACGCCAAAATATCACCCTGGAGAGTTCCTCAGAATGGGAGCATTGCACCTTTTCGATCACCATCAGTTCATAAATTCATAACTGATAGGAGAAGAATTAGGCCATTCGGCCCATCATGTATACTCCGCCATTCAATCAAGGCCAATCGATCTCTCCCTCCTAATCCCATTCTCCTGCCTTCTCCCCATAACCACTGACACCCGTACTAATCAAGAATATATCTACCTCTGCCTTAAAAATATCCATTGAATTGATCTCCACAGCCTTCTGTGGCAATGAATGCCACAGATTCACCACTTCTGACTAAAGAAATTCCACCTCATCTCGTCCTAAAGGAACATCCGTTTATTCTGAGGCTATGACCGCTGGGGCCCCACAAATGGAAACATCCTCTCCACATCCACTCTTTCCAGGTCTTTCACTATTCTGTAAGTTTCAATGTGGTACCGCCTCATCCTTCTAAACTCCAGCGAGTACAGGCCCAGTGCCGTCAAATGCTCATCTCCATGTTTAAGGCATTGATTGCCTTGAAGTTAATATTAGACACTTTTAGAATGAGGAAGGTTGACCTGAGAGGGGATATTTAGTAAGAAGAGGCATGATTCACTGCAACTTAAAAGGAAGGTCTCAGAAAATATACTTGGTCACAGGGTGGTGAATCTGTGGAATTCATTGCAATAGATAGATGGCTGTGAAGGCCAAGTCATTGGGTATTTTTAAAGCAGAGATTGATAGATTCTTGATTAGCATAGGAGTCAAAGGTTATGGGGAGAAAGCAGGAAAATGTGGTTGAGAGGAAAAGATAGATGAGCCATAATTGAATGGCAGAGTAGACTTGATGGGCTAAATGGCTTAATTCTGCTCCTATATCCTGTGAATTTATAAATGATTCTGAGAGGAATTAACAGGGAAAAGTCAAAATCAAAGTCAAAGTCAATTTTATTCGTCACATGCTCCCGAAGGAGCAGTGAAATGAATTTGCCAGCAGCGATACACTTAAAAAGAACACACAATCCACAATAAGAACTAACACAAACATCCACCACAGCATTCTTCACTGTGGTAGAAGGCAACAAAGTTCAGCCAGTCCTCCTCCTTTGTTCATCCGTGGTCGGGGCCATAAACCCTCCGTAGTCGTTGCTATGGACAGCCCGATGTACAGGCCATCTAGTTGGGATGATCAAAACTCCGACGTCGGGAGGTCCCAAATCGGCACTTTCCTCCTGGAGGTCGCGGCTTCAGGATGTTATAGGCCGCAGGCTGCCGGTCGGAGCTCTTCTCTGGCGATCCCCGGCAAGTGATCCCAGATTCCGGATGGTAAGTCCACGCCCTGCCCGCGGCTAGAAGCTCCGCAGACCACAGGCCCATGATGCCTAAGTCATCAGGCCAGCGATCGGAGCACTCCTCCCTGGTGACCCCCAACAAGGGTTCGTCCCGCTCCGCGATGGAAAAGTCCGCGCTGCGCCTGCTGCTGATGCTCCGGGCCTGACTCCGGGAAAGGCCGCTCCAATCCAAGTTGTTATGCCGCGAGGGAGGTGACATGGAAAAAAGTCGCCTCTCATTCGAGGAGGCGGCCAAAAGCGGTTCCACCCCGCACACAAGGCACACCAAAAGACACCTAAACTTACATTAGACACACCAAAAAAAACAGAAAAAGGAAAAGACTGTCTCCTCTGGTCAGAAACGTGGTGTCTCTCTCTGTACTGCGTCAAAAGAAATCTATTGTTACACTGCAATCATTGCACCCTTGTACTGAGGAATTGTTGTGCTTCTGTGTAATGTAATTATACTGCGTTGTATTCAAAATAATGTATTTCACTGTATTTAGTTTAGTTTAGCTTATTGTTTATTGTCATGTATACCGAGGTACAGTGAAAAACTTTTTTTGTTATGTGCCCTCCAGTCAGCGGACATACTATACATGAATACAATCAAGCAGCCCACAGTGTACAGATGCAGAATAACAGGAATAATCTTTGGTGCAAGATAGTCCGATTAAAGACAGTTTAATCTTAGATAATAGCTCAGGACTGCTCTCTAGTTGTTGCCAGGATGGTTCAATTGTCTGATAACAGCTGGAAATAAACTGTCCCTAAATCTGGAGGTGTGCATTTTCACACTTCTATACCTCTTGCCTGATGGGAGAGGGGAGAAGAGGGAGTGGCCGGGGTGAGACTGGTCCTTGATTATGCTGGTGGCTTTGCCGAGGCAGCATGAGGTGTAGATGGAGTTAGCAGAAGGGAGGCTGGTTTTGGTGCTGTTTACAAAGAAAAAGAAAATGCCCAAAGTCCGATATATGGACCTGCAACAGGTCTTTGGGATGTGGGAAGAAACCGGAGCACCCGGAGAAAACCCATGCTGCCACAGGAAGAACATGCAAACTCCACACAAGCTGCACATATCTAAAATGAATTGCAAAGCTTCAAGAATGGGGATAAAGATAGGATAGGTCGAGTGCCTAAAAATGGTTAAAGTTCTCTTCATATGTTATAATAATGCAGTGGATTTAAAGAAGGTAGAAACTGAGCATGTGTGAATGACACTCACTGCAGTCGACTTTAGTTAGATTCTGTTCTCTGTTGTCGAAGGACAAATGACAATCGTAAAACAATAAATATAAAGGGTATCAGGACATTTGCTTATCTCTGTGGGGCGGAAATGGGCTGCATTTACTCTTCTGTGTTTTTCGGAGCTGCATGGTTTATAAGTGTCATAAGACCATTTGGAAGAAGGAAAAGTGCTAAAGTGCCTGTTGCCGTAAACAACACATCAAAGGAAAATTCTGAATATAAGAAGATGAATCTTCGTTCATGGAGCAATCTCCTACATCACTGTATTTGACGATCTTAAATAAAGTTTTGATTGCCTTGCCCGACCGTGCGTTTAAAGTTTTCTTTAGCACACCCGAGTTCAGGATCGAACCCAGGACTCTGGCGCTGTGAGGCAGCGGCTCTACCAGCTGTGCCACCGTACTGCAGGTGGTTACAGAGGCTTTCTTGGAAACACTATAGAAAAAAATCTTAATTGGTAATAAGGAGAACACTTAGACCCATTAATCGATGAGGGATAGGGGTGAAGAATTAATGTGAATATCAAAGTCCAGAACAAGGGGTCACAGTTTAAAGATAAGGGGGAAGTCTTTTAGGACTGAGATGAGAAAAACATTTTTCACACAGAGTAGTCAATCTCTGGAATTCTCTGCCACAGAAGGTTAGTTGAGGCCAGTTCATGAGGAAAGATTGAAAAGACTAGGCTTGTATTCACTGGAGTTTAGAAGCATGAGGGGGGATCTTATAGAAACATATAACATTATAAAAGGACTGCACAAGCTAGATGCAGGAAAAATATTCCCAATGTTGGGTGAGTCCAGAACCAGGGGCCACAGTCTCAGATTAAAGGGGAGGTCATTTAAGACTGAGCTGAGAAAAAACTTTTTTACCCAGAGAGTTGTGAATTTATGGAATTCCCTGCCACAGAGGGCAGTGGAGGCCAAATCACTGGATGGATTTAAGAGAGAGTTGGATAGAGCTCTAGGGGCAGGTGGAGTCAAGGGATATGGGGAGAAGGCAGGCACGGGTTATTGAAAGCGAACGATCAGCAATGATCATATTGAATGGCGGTGCTGGCTCGAAGGGCCGAATGGCCTCCTCCTGCACCTATTTTCTATGTTCTATGTTTCCACGTTTCATTTGCTATATTTAATAGGGAGTTAGATGTGGCCCTTGTGGCTAGAGGGATCAGGGGGTATGGAGAGAAGGCAGGTACAGGATACTGAGTTGGATGATCAGCCATGATCATATTGAATGGCGGTGCAGGCTCGAATGGCCGAATGGCCTACTCCTGCACCTATTTTCTATGTTTCTATGATACCAAGCATCCTGTATATCCAATACCACTCCAAATAAACTGAAATATGCCCTCTGATGTTGTAAAAGCACTAAAAGCATAAATAAATGTACTATTAAATAAAATATAAAAATATTTAAATACAATAATAATAATATAGTTTTTAAAACAATATAGAAGTAATATTATAAGAATGATTCAAAGGAGTAATCTTGAGGAAGATGAGATGAGAAATAAATGGAAATACCCTGAAGTATAGTACACAGTGATGGGGTCTCCACCCGAAAAGTCATCCATTCCTTCTCTGCAGAACAGCCATGATTGAATGGTGGGGTGGGCCAAATGGCCTAATTCTGCTCCAATGACTTAAGGGCCTGTCCCACTTACGCATCTTTTTCGGCGACTGCCAGCATCCGTCATAGGTTGCCGAACATTTTCAACATGTTGAATATTCAGTCAGAGTTTAGATTAGATTAGATTAGATTCTTTATTTGTCATTCAGACCTTTCGGTCCGAACGAAACTCTGTTTCCCTGCAGTCATACATATAATTAAAAATAAATAAATTTAAAAAATGACAGAACACACAATAAACACAAATTTAACATTTTCAGAGTTCAGGAGGGAGATGTCGTGCCAGAGCACCAGTCCTGCTCACAACCAGGGTGGCACCATGATGGTGAAGCAGTAGAGTAGCTGCCTTACAGTGCTTACAGCTCCAGAGACCCAGGTTCGATCCTGACTACGGGCGCTATCAGTACGGAGTTTATACTTTCTCCCCGTGACTGCGTGGGTTTTCTCAGAGATCAGAGATCTTCCTTTTCCTCACACACTCCAAAGACATACAGGTTTGTAGGTTAATGGCTTGGTGTAAATGTAAAATTGTCCCTAGTGTGTAGGATAGTGTTAATGTGTGGGGATCGCTGGACGGTGTAGATGAAGGGCCTGTTTTGCACTGTATCTCTAAACTAAATATGCTTCCATAACTCCTCCAGAATGTCCTTGCATGCCTCGTGGTCTATAGATGCTGCCTCTCTTCGAAAACTCATATTATACAACAAGCAATGCTACCCAAAGCTATTGAGCCATTATCTGCTATCTGCCAATTGCCTCACCGCCCGTCTTCTCGTTGAACAATGCTGTAATTTTCCATTGCTGTGGGTTGAGTTGATGGGGGCGTTCGAGATTGTGAGACATGGGACAATGTCTTTCAGGAATTATGTCGATAGCAGTCGCTGATACAAAAAAGTATTAGTCTTCAATCTAGGACAAGGATAGCTACATGAATGCACACCATTGTCGGCAGAGAGAGCCAGCATTCAATGCAGTGTTAAAAGATGGTGGTTCTGGTGTCTATATTCCCAACAAAGGTGTTTGAAAATGCGAAGGTGTTCTTGTCGGTGGAGAAATCCTCCCATTGTAAACATATAATTCTACAGAATGCCCAAATGGTGAAGTTGAAATTCTTATTTAATCACAGCCCAAAAAATAAATTGTCATCCCCATTTCACTTCATAGATGCCACATAATCCGTTGAGTTCCTTGCTGAGGATTCCAGTATCTGCTGTCTTTTGTGCCTTCGTTTAACCTCCTGCTATTATCTTTATACTTAAAAGTGTACAAAACTTCAAAATACTTCAAGTTTGCTGAGATCCTTATGAGATTAAAAAAAAATAGCTTCTTCTATGATGCCCACCTGTCCTGCAGAATAAAGACACTTTACATTTACTGCTCTAGTTTCTATGTGACTCATTCAAAGTCACAATTGCAAGGTCAACAGGAGAATTTTTCTGATTCATGTCCTCTATCCATCTGCTCAAAGCACTTTCCATTTTTGCCATAGATTTGTCCCTCAGATTTCAGAGCTACATTTTACTTTGCGTGCCACTAAAGGTTATTCTTGCACAAAAAAATGTTGCTTTATAATTGATCGAATGAAGGGTTTGCATTCACCCCATACAGCCTTTGAACCACTGTTCCATTTAAGCCCTGTCTAATTTATCTACAATTTTTTTTTGTGTGCTGAAGGAATCGTTCTTTTGCCTTTTTGGTGTGTTTATAGCTGTGGTGATTGATGTTTTGATATTAGCAAAGGTGAATTGACCCTATAAAATACTATATTCGGACTGCAAAGGGCAGCATTCACACTCTTGTGGAGAAATATATCTGTATCTACGTTCTCACACTTCCAATTTCATTTCAAGCCTTTGCAAAGCTGCTACAAAAAATTGAGATGAGATCTTTGGCCAAGCTCTCAAGATTGCAAATCCCCAGAGAGCTCAATGAGGACGGAGTATATGACAAAGCGACAGCATGGACTCCATGTTGCCAAAGATGGTACTGGGATTAGGTGGCAAAAACAGGAAGGCAGATTATTATCTGAATGGTGTCAAGTTGGGAAAAGAGGAAGTACACCGAGATCTGGGGGTCCTTGTCCATCAGTCACTGAAAGTAAGCATGCAGGTGAAGAAAGCTAATGGCATGTTAGCCTTCATAACAAGAGGAGTTGATTATAGGAGCAAAGAGGTCCTTCTGCAGTTGTACAGGGACCTAGTGAGACCACACCTGGAGCATTGTGTGCAGTTTTGGTCTCCAAATTTGTGGAAGGACATTCTTGCTATTGAGGGAGTGCAGCGTAGGTTCACGAGGTTAATTCCCGGGATGGCGGGACTGTCATATGTTAATAGAATGGAGCAGCTGGGCTTGTATACTCTGTAATTTAGAAAGATGAAAAATCGAGAACTGGAACGGCGACTGTCAGAGTGGAACACACACACACACAAACACATCGCAAAGGCAGGGGACAGGGCAAGTGGTGGAGTGCTGTCTGAAATTCACATGGTACAAAGCTAAGGTGATACAAACATATACCGCGATGGTTAGCGCTGTAATTCAGATGGCTAGCACAGTGTACGGTCCTTTTCAAGAGGGGAGAAGGGGGGAGAAGAGGGGAGAAGTGGAGAGAGGGGTGGGGAGAAGGGGGGAGAAGGAGTGGAGACAACTTTTAAGAAGCCAGACAACTTTTAATCAGCCAGAGATAAACAGCTGTGAAGTTCGGCGGACATTTAACATTACCGGTCAGTTATCTTTAGTTCTTTTTTTTAAAATTAATATTTTTATTAGAAGCAATGTACAGTAATATAAACCATGGCATATGGCAAAATACATTTA